>MU223470.1:161267-178922 GCA_018584345.1 Thuja plicata
CATTTATGTCTACAAGCCTCTTGCTTTCTCTTACATCTATTATATCCCAAAATATATAGCATATATAATTAGTATATTTCCTTACTCTAAAATATAATCATACATTACCAAGTTTACATCAATAAAAGTAAACATGTAGATCAATATTTTTGTGTTTATATTATATATTCATATGTATGTTATTTCAATTATTTTTAAAATTTTGTTTGTCACTTGATTTTGAAAATGTTTGATCCATAGATTTAAAATCATGGATTTTTTATTAGATAAGAGGTAATGTTGTGGATTGATAGAGGCAATTTTAAAATTAGAGTAGTGATTGATAAATTTGATTCAAATGGTGAGCTTACATCTACATTAAATTTAATAGAGATTGAACATTCGGTGGTTGAAGTTTCCAATTCAAATATTTATTCCATAATATATGTGGAAGATGGTATGTTTAATGTCAACTTATGAACATATTAATTAGTAAGAGATTAGAAGTTTAACACTCCTAATTATTTATTAAATAGCAAGAATATAGTGGTTTGACAATTATGTATGTGTTTGGACAAATCACTTATAAGATTGTACAAATTATATTATATAATATTTGATATTAGGGGAAGGGCACTAGTTATCGCTCATGTTCCAATTGTCATTCACTCCGTGTTCAACCAACCACCCCAATGACCTAACTTTAAAGAAAACAAAAAGATGATAACTAGATATTAGCCCATTAATAAATTTCACATATATTAGTAGTTGCACACATGTATTCCCAATAGTTAGAATTTTTTAACTTTTATTGGAGTAGTTGTGTGCTTGTATGCCCAAAAGTTTGAATTTTGAAACTTTTATTGAAGGAGTTGTGCATCTGTATTGGTACCCATAAGGCACGACTACTAGGAAATTTGTGCATGAGTATTGTCAATTTTTTGGTCCTTGTAGTGCATTGTTATTAAGGCATCATTAAGTAGATATCGAGTGACACTTTGAAATGACCATTTTTTTATCCTGTATTTTGTCTCATATTAAATACACAATGCATCACAAATATTTATTCTTTTATTCTTATTAAAACAAAAATAGTATTTATGATATTTTAATGCTCAAGCAATAGCATACACATGATATATTGATGAATCAAATTAAGACAGGTACATTCGCAGGTATTCAAACGTGTTCTACTAGGAATCCTCTCAACTAATTGTTGATAAAAATAGATCATACAATGATGCCACTTGCGTAGTGAAACAATAGCATACACATATTATATTGATGAATCCAACTAAGAATAGCATACACATATTCGAAGCTATTCAAACGTGTTCGACTAGGAATCCTCTCCGCCTAATTGTTGATAAAAATAGATCATACCATGATGCCACTTGCGTACTACACAACGAGCCCATGAATTTTAGTAAGATTGCAGCGAGGTTATCTCAACCAATGAAGTCAATTGTGACACATGGATCAGCCACTCACAAAATCTCCATTTTCATTTCTATTCTGGGGATGGGAGTTAACAAGCTTATGAATCTGACGGGCAAAAGCTTGAAGATTTGACGCGAAAGATCCTCCTCCTCCCATAGACTTTTTAGCCAACTCCTGCAGTTCCTCCGCCCGTTTCCTCATCCCCTTCCCTTGTTCACTTCCCATTACAAGTCTTACAGCCATTTCCACCTTTTCTGTATTCGGAACCTCATCCATGTGCTGGAAAAACTGAACACCAATGCCCAGTTCTTCAGTCACACGCTTGGAGTTGAAATGTTGATTTGAGAACAATGGCCATATAACCAGCGGGACTCCCATCGTGATGCTTTCTAGGGTAGAATTCCACCCGTAATGGCTCATGAATGTACCCACAGAGGAGTAGGAGAGTATGAGCAGCTGAGGCACCCACCCCCATATGACCAACCCCTTAATTCTCTCCATAAAACCTTCCGGGAGATAAGAGGCCTGAGAATCCTTCGTGTTCAGAGCTACAGCTGCAGTTTCCGAGGACATTTTGATGGACCAAATGAAAGCTTGGTCGCTGGCCTCAAGGCCCCTCGCTAGAGCCTTAGTTTTCTCTTGTGAAAGAAATGCGTGGCTCCCAAATGAAACATAGATAACCGAACTAGGTCTTTGAGAGTCCAGCCATTGCAACACCTTCTCCTCACTGATTTCCGCCATTTTCCCTCTTGTATGAACAGTACGGCCTTCCGACAAAAGAACAGGACCGACAGACCAAAGTGGCTTACCGCTTAGTATGCATTTCAGATGCTGCAAATAACAAGGCTCCAGACCATCGAACGTGTTGGCGAGCACTCCCCAGCATTTTGTGGTCGACTGCATCTTCCCTGTAACAAAATTCAGCACTGGGTCGGCGGCGTCGGGGTCAAAATATCTGGCAGGAATCTAATCTTTGCTAAATTTCAATGGAGAGGGGAGAATGTTGTCGACTATAACACAGTCACCCTCTTTGTGCAGTGTGTTAGTCGAAATGGAGTGGCAGACAACGTGAAAAATTGAGGTCCCAAAAGCCCCCATAGTGTAAAAAACGACCCTTGGAATTTTATGCCTTTCAAAGGATCGGACAGTCCAGTCGATGAACATGTCGCTGATAATACACACTGGTCGACGACTCCCCTGCTGTTTGAACCAATCGTCGAAGGGCTGCTCAAGGATTTCTATTAAAGAAACTATTTGGAACGCAGATTTGGAAGGAAAAAGATCGGCGCTTTCTCTCTCCTCATGTGGGCCTTCAATTGCTTTGGGGGAGAGAGGCCTACAAGATGAATATCCAGTTCAGCTGTGTTGCGGGATTCGACCACGGGACCTTTGAGACGCTGTGCAATAGTGCGAGTGGTGATATAGGTGACGGTGAGGGAATGTGAAGCAAGCAATTTGACTAAGTCTAGGGAAGGGATGCAGTGACCCATTGCAGGATATGACACCATAACGACATGGGGCTTTTGTTGGATATCCATCCTTCAAATCTTGTTTGAAGTTGCAGCGAATGAGGCTGGTTTTTGCAGTAATTTGGTAATATGTAATAACTATATTATATTTATTATGATGATACTAGTTAGCTAAAATTGAAATGTAATAATATTAAATAATAATTGAAAGATTTTCAATTTTTAATTATGAGGCACTTTAACAAAATAATTTTAAAATGCAATTTTAGAAATATTAAAAAGAATCTAGAAGAAATTTCAATATTTGAACTCACAAAAATAACTTACCTCTTGATTGTTGAATGTATCTTTTCTATGACTACACCACTCACCAATGATTTGTTTATATAGACGAGTAGCTCACTTGGAAACCATTAGTGGTATTCAAAACCACGGGCTAACCAACACAATAATTTGTTAGATGGTTCTATGATGTTTACATAAAGCTATATAAAAATACCAAAGATAGATAATCTTCTTGGTAATAAACTTGTCACATCTCAAACAAAATCTCCTTACAATTTTAACTCTTAACATATTCAATCATTATCTCATACAATATGATATGTATTTCAAACTTGTCTTCTTTATCTTAAAAAATAATCTTGATCCTATTTCTTGAAAATATTTACAAACTATAAGATGCCCTTACTTAAAATACACAAACATAAATGAAGAATATCATTATATAATTTTAGTTCTTCTCTTAGAATGATGTGAGTGATTTTAAGATGTGTCCAAATTGCACATTATAATTGTTGGGATTAATGGGAAGTATGTACTGAGAGGGGAGGGGTGAATCAGTACCTCTAAAACTTTTATATCCTTTTATCAATTAACCTTTTTAATCAATTGTATATCCATTCAATCTGATTTATACTATCTTGATGTGAGTTATATCAAATCATAACATTAACATACATGTGAACATTCATAGAAACATTCATGAAAGTAATTTGACACATAACACAAGATATGATATCGCAAAAAACTCCTGTAAGGAATTAAAAATTGCGGTGGGGATGGCACCCACAAAATCTTCACTATCTGCAGATTGGAAGCGGTCAGTTAAGGCATACAATTTGATCACTTCTTATGATCTACCCTGTTAGGAATATCGGTGGAGACCTATTAATGTCTACTGTGTTAAGAGTTTTAGCAACACTGTTGAGGGTGCACTCGGTTAAGAGATTTGTTGTTGGACTGTTAAATCCACCTTCCTTGAAAGGATTTTTACACTTTGCTCCACTTGTTAGAATGATAGAAAATTACAAATTGACCTGGTAAACGCAATCTCCTATTGCTGATACAGATCCAATTTAGTTTACATAAAAAATATTATCACCTTATTGTGATTGAATAATACCTTTGATTCTCGGTATCCTCTGTTCTTGGTTCTTGCTAACCAAATTCACCTTTTGTTGTTCTTGTTCTTGAAACTCTCAATCTGATCCATAGATGTGCTCGTTGGATTCATTCATCTTCTCCTCTCTATTCACATCATCTATTCATCCATGTATAATGAATGATTGCATCATCTATTTATAGATGGATTGACTTCATTAAGTTTCAAGAAAAATAATGTTAACTCTAAGATCAGGTTTACAACTTGTACCTAGATCTCCTAGTCTATGTGTTTTAAATCAGTTAGACTGATTAAAGAACTTAAATTCATGTATCTTGGCCCTAAATAAATGGATTTTAAAACAAATAAATATCCTATAAATAGAATACACTTTCTTTATCTGACGTGGAAGTCAAATCCACTTTTTGTGGGCTGCAACTTACTTTCAGTTCTGTTTGTCGGTCATGCTTGACTCTCCTTCAGTTTTGTTCTATCAGATTCACTTTAACTATCTTGTCAGTCTGCACTATATCTTGCATGTCAGGTTCCTCTGTCGGGTTCCTCTTTATCTTTATGTCATTGCATTTTTGGTTTACACACTAAGTTGTGTCGTCGGTTCTCTTTGCACTTAGTCATCTTCAGTGATCTCTTAATATCTTATCTTCAGTTTGCTCAGTCCTTTCTTTCGGTGTATGCTTACTGAAAGTGTTGTTTGTATACTAATGACAAATTAATGTCATCAATAATTATATTACATATAGATAATATTTTTTACAATAAATTTATCACATCTCAATCATATTTAACCTTTAATATATTCTTATAGTTTTAACTTTTAACGGATCTAAATTATATATCCAATTATATAACAATTATATCAAACTTGTGTTAGTTACCTTCAAAATAATCTTATCTTATTTTTATAAAAAAAAATTATTTTTTTATAGACAATAAGATGTTTTACTTAAATTAAACAAACATAAATAAAAGAACGTAGGCTCTAAAATGTACCCAAAAATATAAAACATATACCACAAGTGTACAAATGGCCATGAAGTCATGTAACAAATAACATTTGTATGAAATATTAAAAAATGATTTAAAAATAATTAACTTTGAAAAATGAAATTTCCACATTTCATAATGTTGAAGCCTAATTTTTTGGATTTTCAATTTGTAGATAATTTGTATGTCCAACATTTTGGACCAAACTCTTTGATCCATCGCAATGAATGAGAGCATGGGAAAAGAGAAATGATATAATACAACCGGCATATGCAAAACTCTAGATATTGAAAAAACAATTTTTACATTTATGAACTCTCCTTTTTAATATAAATCTTTGTATGGATAAATGCATTTTGTCAGTCATTGTAAGCATTAACTCTTAAGTATTTTTTATGGTAGTTTTTTAACCTTGTTTATGCAACCAACTAAAAAAAACTCATAAATGGGAGCTTTCAAAAAAAAAGTTAAAGGGTCTCCTTGGTATGAAATGATTTTTAGTTGGTTGCATAGACATTCCCCAATTCATGGGAGTAATGGTGAAAATTTAATGCTTCTACTTAGTGGGTTTATTATATTAGCCTATTGGCCTAGTTGCCTCAAGAACCAACATGAGAAGAGTCAATGCAATGGCTACCACTGTCAACAAACAAGAACCAAAAAAATCTAACAAAAAATAAAGCATAAGATGAGAAATTTGAGTATTACTTGATAGATTAGGTTTTCCCCCTCAAAAGCTTCTAAAGTAAAATTTTCATGCTAAGAGTTAAGTAATATATACCTAATATCTCATGGAGAAAAAAATTACACCCAAACCTCTTGGAGGTCAACATTTTAGGGTTGAGAGAGTTGGCAATTAGGTGAGATGGAAGTAGACTAAAGTGGGACGCCATATAATCCTAGTAACTACCCTGTTTTCTAGATGACTAATACTTTTCTAGAAAGTTTCTATTTTTTAGGCATTGAAGTCTTATGTAGGCAATCCAAAATTGTCATTTTTTTAACCTACAAAAAATAACCACCTCGTGATTCTTGAATGAATCTTTTCCATGACTACACCACTCACCAATTATTTGTTTATATAAACAAGTATATAAATTGGAAATCATTAGTGGTATTCAAAACCAAGAGCTAACCAACACAATTCTTCGATAGATGGTTCTATGATTATTCCATAAAGTGGTATATACAACTATGCTATACTAAAAGAATTTGACAATAATGGTTCATGATAAGGTAAGTAAAATAATCCTTGTAATTGAAAGCATTTAAGGAATATTTATACTTATACTTTGAGCATATAATATCATTTTTATCTAAAGGGTGATGTATATATGATTCAAAGAGTATAGTTTTAATATTTAGGTAATTTATGAATATGATGGTAAAGTTATAATACATGTATAGGTTAGTTTTGGTATCATGGGAAACTACAAAATAACTCTAATGGGAGGAGGTTCATAACCATAGGGGTGGGGGGAGGCGGGGTAGAAATGTTCAAATGGTTTATTTTAGCATATTAACCTTGAATATTTATTCCACATATTATCCTATAAAAGACCTTAATTTTGTTTAAGTGAAGCATGCATATTTATGCTTTATATTGAGTTTTAAATTTAGAAACCTAAAATTTTGTAATTAAATTTTGTTTAAATGTTCCACCTCTAGTAGTGTACATGGAAATAATCTAATCTTCACCTAAGATATTATAAAATTCAAAGGGAGAATTTGTTTAACCCTAGTCATTTAATTTATCACTTGCTTCTACTATGGGCTGAAATTATTTAAAATGTCATCAATTTAAGTTTAGAAATTAATAAGCCATTTATTATTCTATTAATAAGCAGAAATTAAATTTATGTTAATTCTAATTTATGTCTTTCATTAGCTAAACCAATAAGTTAAATTAGGGGAATTTACATACATAGTGAAATCATATTTACTGAATGAATAAGTTAAGTTAAACTACTCCTTTAAGGATGAATTTGATTGATATTTGTATCCAATTAGAAAATTTATTCTTAGTTGAGAAGGAAGGAATAGTCTTAGGAATATTCTTAGATCTCACCTTAGAGATTCGAACTCCTTCCTTATAAAAAATATAGGGTGATTGATCTTTAGAAGAATTCCTTTGAGGTATTGTGTATTTATTACCTAACCCTATCTAGGTCAGCTACAATGTGTTGTCATAAAGGTTTTTCATGTCGCACCTCATCTCTTCTTTTCCTTACCTTTAAGGAAACATACTCATAATGTCATTCAGTATGACATTATAAAATATAAAATATATACCATAAGTGTATAAATGGCCACAAAGTCATGTAAAAATAACATTTGTATGAAATATTAAAAAATTATTTAAAAGGAATTGACTTTGAAAAATGAAATTTCCACATTCCATAATGTTGAAGCTAATTTTTTTTTATTTTGAATTTGTAGATAATTTTCATGTCCAACATTTTGGAGAAAACTCTTTGATCCATCATCAATGAATGAGAGCATAGGAAAAGAGAAATGATATAATACAATCGGCATATGCAAAAATCTAGATATTAAGAAAACAATTTTAACATTTATCAACTCTCTTTTTTTAATATAAATTTTTGTATGGAAAAAAAATTTTGTCGGTCATTGTAAGCATTAACGCTTTGGTATTTTTTTTGGTAATTTTCGAACCTTGTTTATGCAACCAACTAAAGAAAATTCATAAATGGGAGCTCTCAAAAAATATTTAAGGGTCTCCTTGGTATGAAATGAATTTTAGTTGGCTACATAGACATTCCCCAATTCATGGGGGTAATGGTAAAAATTTAGTGCTTCTAGTCAATGGGTTGATTCTCTTAACCTATTAGCCTCGTTGCCTCAAGAACCACCATGAGAAGAGTCAATGCAATGGCTACCACTGTCAGCAAACAAGAACCACACAAACATGTAACAAAAATTAAAGTATAAGATGAGAAATTAGAGTATTACTTGACAGATTAGGCTTTCCCCCTTAGACACTTCTAAAGTGAAATTTTCATGCTAAGTGTTAAGTAAAATATACCTAATAACTCATGGAGAAAAAAATTACACCTAAATCTCTTGTAGGTCAACCGTTTAGGGTTGAGAGTTGGAAATTAGGTGAGATGGACGTAGACTAATTTGAGACCCCATATAATCCTAGTATCTACCTTGTTTTCTAGATGACTAATATTATTTTTACGAAAGTGTCTATTTTTTAGGCATTGAAGTCTTATGTAGGCAATCCAAAGTTGTTATAGCACATAATAACAAGTCTCATTTTTTTAACCTACAAAAAATAACTCACCTCTTGATTCTTGAATGAATCTTTTCCATGACTACACCACTCACCAATTATTTGTTTATATAAACAAGTATCTCAATTGGAAATTATTAGTGGTATTCAAAGCCATGAGCTAACCAACTCAATTCTTCGTTAAATGTTTCTATGGTGATTCCATAAAGTGGTACATATACAACTATACTATACTAAAGGAATTTTACCATAATGGTTTATGATAAGGTAACTAAAATAATCCTTGTAATTGAAAGCATTTAAGGAATATTCATACTTATACTTTGAGCATATAATAACATTGTTATCGAAAGGGTGATTTATATATGATTTGAATAGTATAGGTTTAATAGTTAGGTAAGTTATGAATATAATGGTAAAGTTATAATACTTGTATAGTATAGTTTTTGTGTCATGGGAAACTACAAAATAACCCTAATGAGAGGAGGGTCATAACCATGGGGTGGGGGGAGAGGGGTAGCAATGTTCAAATGGTTTATTTTAGTATATTAACCCTTAATTTTTATTTCACATATTATCCTATAAAAGACCTTAATTTTGTTTAAGTGAAGCATGTATATTTATCCTTTATATTGAGTAATAAATTTAGAAACCTAAAATTTTGTAGTTAAATTTTCTTTAAATGTTCCACCTAGTGGTGTATGTGGAAATAATCTAATGTTTGCCTAAGATATTATAAAATTCAAAGGGAGAATTTATCTAACCCTAGTCATTTCTTTTATCACTTGCTTCTAATATGGGTTGAAATTATTTAAAATGTCATCAATTTAAGTTTAGAAACTATAAAGACATTTATTGTTCCATTAATAATAAGTAGAGATTAAATTTATGGAAGTTCTATTATATGCCTTTCATTAGCTATTTACCAATAAGTTAAATTAGGGGAATCAACATACATAGTGAAATCATATTTACTGAATGAATAAGTTAAATTAAAATACTTCCCTTAGGGGTGAATTCGATTGATATTTGAATCCAATTAGAAAATTTATTCTTAGTTGAGAAGGAAGGAGTAGTCTTAGGTCTCACCTTAGAGATTCGATCTTCTTCCTTATAAAAAACATAGGGTGATTGATATTTGGATGAATTCCTTTGAGGTATTTTATATTTATTACCTAACCCTATCTAGGTCAGCTACAATGTGGGTTGTCATAAATATTTTTCATGTTACACCTCATCTCTCCTTTTCCTTACCTTTGAGGCAACATACTCATAATGTCATTGCAGGCAAAAAAATATCAAGTACCGATATTAGCAATCATGTAGAGTGTAACATAAGGTAAGATCTTAGCATTCAAAGAAAATAATTATTTGTTTTTGTTGTGCTCATGTGATCAGATGTGGGTATTGATAGATTGTGTCCCAACAAATCTAGAAAATCACAAAACTTAATAATAATAAACCAATCTATTATAGTGAACACATGAATTAATTATTTGTGAGCCAACATTTAATAACTAGTACGCTGACTATAACACATCACCTAGCTTATTTAGACCCTTCTAAATAGAGACTACCCACACTAATCATTATACATGTAAAAATATATTAAAAATACATGTGAGTTCCAACATTAGTATGTTGTAATCCATATGCATTATGTGTCCTACCATGTCCAACATATTTGTGCTAAATATGAATGCTTAGCCTTGTCTTCCCCCACCCCATCCTTGTGTACATAATCTACTATGTAGCAAAGGGGCTTTGCTTAGTGAACCTGAATCATAGCATGTGCATTCGTGGCATAGTAAAGAATCCCCCTATTTTTCCAAAAATATTGACCCAACCTATATTTTTTTCACCTCCTCCAATACCCACCCAATACCCCCACACCTTTTTTCATATATAAACCCCAACGCCCCACCCCCCAAACCTCCCCCACCNCCCCCCCCCCATTATATTTATTTCACATATTGTCCTATAAAAGACCTTAATTTTGTTTAAGCGAAGCATGTATATTTATCCTTTATATTGAGTTTTAAATTTAGAAACCTAAAATTTTGTAATTAAATTATGTTTAACTGTTCCACCTAGTACTTTTCATGAAAATAATCTAATGTTGGCCTAAGATATTATAAAATTCAAAAGGAGAATTTGTTTAACTCTAGTCATTTCAATTATCACTTGCTTCTACTATGGGCTGAAATTATTTAAAATGTCATCAATTTAAGTTTAGAAATTAAAAATGCATTTATTATTCCATTAATAGTAAGCGGAAATTAAATTTATGTTAATTCTAATATATCTCTTTCATTAGCTAAACCAATAAGTTAAATTAGGGGAATTGACATACATAGTGAAATAATATTTACTGAATGAATAAGTTAAATTAGCTACTCCCTTAAGGATGAATTTGATTGATATTTATATACAATTAGAAAAATTATTCTTAGTTGAGAAGGAAGGAGTAGTCTTAGGTCTCACATTAGAGATTCGACCTCCTTCCTTATAAAAAACATAGGGTGATTGATATTTGGATGAATTCCTTTGAGGTATTGTATATTTATTACCTAACCCTATCTAAGTCAACTACAATGTGGGTTGTCATAAAGGTTTTTCTTGTCACACCCCATCTTTCATTTTCCTTACCTTTGAGGAAACATACTCATAATGTTATTCAGTATGACATTATAAAATATATAACATATACCACAAGTGTATAAATGGCCATAAAGTCATGTAAAAAATAACATTTGTATGAAATATTAAAAAATTATTTAAAAGGAATTGACTTTGAAAAATGAAATTTCCACATTCCATACTGTTGAAGCTTTTTTTTTTGGATTTTGAATTTGTAGATAATTTTCATGTCCAACATTTTGGAGCAAACTTTTTGATCCATCATCAATGAATGAGAGCACATGAAAAGAGAAATGATTTAATACAATCGGCATATGCAAAACTCTAGATATTAAGAAAACAATTTTAACATTTATCAACTCTCTTTTTTAATATAAATCTTTGTATGGACAAATGCATTTTGTCGGTCATTGTAAGCATTAAAGCTTTGGTATTTTTTTTGGTAATGTTTGAGCCTTGTTTATGCAACCAACTAAAAAACACTCATAAATCGGAGCCTTCAAAAAAATGTTTAAGGGTCTCCTCGGTATGAAATGATTTTTACTTGGCTGCATAGACATTCTCCAGTTCATGGGGGTAATGTTAAAAATTTATTACTTCTAGTTAGTGGGTTGATTCTCTTATCCTGTTGGCCTAGTTGCCTCAAGAACCACCATGAGAAGAGTCAATGCAATGGCTACCACTGTCAACAAACAAGAACCACAAAAAAATGTAACAAAAAATAAGGTATAAGATGATAAATTAGAGTATTACTTGATAGATTAGGCTTTCCCCCTCAGAAGCTTCTAAAGTAAAATTTTCATGCTAAGTGTTGAGTAAAATATACCTAATATCTCATGAAGAAACCAATTACAGCTAAATCTCTTGGAGGTCAACCTTTTAGGGTTGAGAGAGTTGGAAATTAGGTGAGATGGAAGTACACTAAAGTGGGACCCCATATAATCCTGGTACCTACCTTGTTTTCTAGATGACTAATATTTATCTCAAAAGTGTCTATTTTTTAGGCATTGAAGTCTTATTTAGGCAATCCAAATTTGTTATAGCACGCAATAACAAATCTCATTTTTTTAACCTACAAAAAATAACTCACCTCCTGGTTCTTGAGTGAATCTTTTCCATGACTACACCAATCACCATTTATTTGTTTGTATAAACGAGTATCTCAATTTGAAATCATTAGTGGTATTTAAAACCATGAGCTAAACAACTCAATTCTTCATTAGATGGTTCTATGGTCATGATTCCATAAAGTGGTACATATACAACTATACTATACTAAAGGAATTTGACCATAATGGTTTATGATAAGGTAACTAAAATAATCCTTGTAATTGAAAGCATTTAAGGAATATTCATACTTATACTTTGAGCATATAATAACATTGTTATCGAAAGGGTGATTTATATATGATTCGAATAGTATAGGTTTAATAGTTAGGTAAGTTATGAATATAATGGTAAAGTTATAATACTTGTATAGTATAGTTTTCGTGTCATGGGAAACTACAAAATAACCCTAATAAGAGGAGGGTCATAACCATGGGGTGGGGGGAGAGGGGTAGCAATGTTCAAATGGTTTATTTTAGTATATTAACCCTTAATTTTTATTTCACATATTATCCTATAAAAGACCTTAATTTTGTTTAAGTGAAGCATGTATATTTATCCTTTATATTGAGTAATAAATTTAGAAACCTAAAATTTTGTAGTTAAATTTTCTTTAAATGTTCCACCTAGTGGTGTATGTGGAAATAATCTAATGTTTGCCTAAGATATTATAAAATTCAAAGGGAGAATTTATCTAACCCTAGTCATTTCTTTTATCACTTGCTTCTAATATGGGTTGAAATTATTTAAAAAGTCATCAATTTAAGTTTAGAAACTAAAAAGGCATTTATTGTTCCATTAATAATAAGTGGAGATTAAATTTATGTAAATTCTATTATATTCCTTTCATTAGGTATTTGTACCAATAAGTTAAATTAGGGGAATCGACATACATAGTAAAATCATATTTACTTAATGAATAAGTTAAATTAAAATATTTCCCTTAAGGGTGAATTCGACTGATAATTTAATCCAATTAGAAAATTTATTCTTAGTTGAGAAGGAAGGAATATTCTTAGGTCACACCTTAGAGATTCAACCTTCTTCCTTATAAAAAAACATAGGGTGATTGATATTTGGATGAATTCCTTTGAGGTATTGTGTATTTATTACCTAACCCTATCTAGGTCAGCTACAATGTGGGTTTTCATAAAGGTTTTTCATGTTACACCTCATCTATCCTTTTCCTTACCTTTGAGGTAACATACTCATAATGTCATTGCAAGTAAAAAAATATCAAGTACCTACATTAGCAATCATGTAGAGTGTAACATAAGGTAAAATCTTAGCGTTCAAAGAAAATAATTATTTGTTTTTGCTATACTCATATGATCAGATGTGGGTATTGATAGATTGAGTCCCAACAAATGTAGCAGAACACAAAATTTTATATTAATAAACCAATGTATTATAGTGAACACATGAATTAATTATTTGTGAGACAAAATGTAAATTACTAGTACGCTGACTATAACACATCACATAGGTTATTTAGACCCTTCTAAATAGAGACTACCCACACTAATCATTATACATGTAAAAATATATTAAAAATACATGTGAGTGCCAACATTAGTGTGTTGTAATCCATATGCATTATGTGTCCTACCATGTCCAACATATTTGTGCTAAATATGAATGCTTAGCCTTGTCTTCCCCCCACCCCATCCTTGTGTATATAGCCTAATATCTAGCAAAGGGGCTTCACTTAGTGACCTTGAATCATAGGATGTGCATTCATGGCATACTAAACAATCCCCCTATTTTCAAGAAAAATTACCCCAACCTACTTTTTTGTCACCCCCTCCAATACCCACCCAATACCCCCCACACCTATTTTCCTATATAAACCCCAATCCTCCACCCCCTAAACCTCCACCCCCCCCTTTATATTTATTTTACATATTATCCTATAAAAGACCTTAATTTTATTTAAGTGAAGCATGTATACTTATCCTTTATATTGAGTTTTAAATTTAGAAACCTATAATTTTGTAATTAAATCTTGTTTAAATGTTCCACCTACCAGTTTGCATGGAAATAATCTAATGTTAGCCTAAGATATTATAAAATTCAAAGGGAGAATTTGTTTAACCCTAGTCATTTCATTTATCACTTGCTTCTACTATGGGCTGAAATTATTTAAAATGTCATAAATTTAACTTTAGAAATTAAAAATGCATTTATTATTCCATTAATAGTAAGCAGAAATTAAATTTATGTTAATTATAATATATGAATTTCATTAGCTAAACCAATAAGTTAAATTAGGGGAATTGACCTACATAGTGAAATCATATTTACTGAATGAATAAGGTAAATTAAACTACTCCCTTAAGGATGAATTTAATTGATATTTGTATACAATTAGAAAATTTATTCTTATTTGAGAAGGAAGGAATAGTCTAAGGTCTCACCTTAGATATTCGACCTCCTTCCTTATAAAAAATATAGGGTGATTGATCTTTGCATGAATTCCTTTGAGGTATTGTGTATTTATTACCTAACCCTATCTAGGTCAGCTACAATGTGGGTTGTCATAAAGGTTTTTCATGTCACACCTCATCTCTCCTTTTCCTTACCTTTAAGGAAACATACTCATAATGTCATTCAATATGACATTATAAAATATAAAACATATACCACAAGTGTATAAATGGCCACAAAGTCATGTAAAAAATAACATTTATATGAAATATTAAAAAATTATTTAAAAGGAATTGACTTTGAAAAATGAAATTTCCACATTCCATAATGTTGAAGCTAATTTTTTTGGATTTTGAATTTGTAAATAATTTTCATGTCCAACATTTTGGAGCAAACAATTTGATCTATCATCAATGAATGAGAGCATACGAAAAGATAAATGATATAATACAATCGACATATGTAAAACTCTAGATATTAAGAAAACAATTTCAACATTTATCAACTCTCTTTTTTAATATAAATCTTTGTATGGACAAATGCATTTTGTCGGTCATTGTAATCATTAACACTTTGTTATGTTTTATGGTAATTTTTGAGCCTTGTTTATGCAACCAACTAAAAAAAAATCATAAATGGGAGCTTTCAAAAAAATGTTTAAGGGTCTCATTGGTATGAAATGATTTTTCATTGGTTGCATAGACATTCCCGAATTCATGGGTTTAATGGTAAAAATTTAGTGTTTCTAGTCAATGGGTTGATTCTCTTGACCTATTGGCCTAGTTTCCTCAAGAACCACCATGAGAATAGTCAATGAAATGGCTACCACTGTCAACAACCAAAAAAATGTAACAAAAAATAAAGTATAAGATAAGAAATTAGAATATTACTTGACAGATTAGGCTTTCCCCCTCAGAAGCTTCTAAAGTGAAATGTTCATACTAAGTGTTGAGTAAAATATACCTAATATCTCATGGAGAAAAAAATTACATGTAAATCTCTTGGAGGTAAACCTTTTAGGGTTGAGAGAGTTGGCAATTAGGTGATATGGAAGTAGGTTAAAGTGGGACCCCATATAATCCTATTACCTACCTTTTTTTTCTATATGACTAATATTTTTCTTGAAAGTGTATATTTATTAGGGATTGAAGTCCTATGTAGGCAATCCAAAGTTGTTATATCATGCAATAACAAGTCTGATTTTTTTAAACTACAAAAAATCACTCACCTCGTGATTCTTGAATGAATATTTTTCATGACTACACCTCTCACCAATTATTTGTTTATATAAAAAATTATCTCAATTGGAAATTATTAGTGGTATTCAAAACCATGAGCTAACCAACTAAATTCTCCGTTAGATGGTTCTATGGTGATTCCATAAGGTGGTACATATACAACCATACTCTACTAAAGCAATTTGACCATAATGGTTTATGACAAGGTAACTAAAATAATCCTTGTAATTGAAAGCATTTAAGGAATATTCATACTTATACTTTGAGAATATAATATCATTTTTATCTAAAGGGTGATGTATATATGATTCGAATAGTATAGTGTTAATAGTTATGTAAGTTATGAATATGATGGTAAAGTTATAATACTTGTATAGGTTAGTTTTGGTGTCATGGGAAACTACAAAATAACCCTAATGGGAGGAGGGTCATAACCATGGGTTAGAGGGAGAGGGGTAGTAATGTTCAAATGGTTTATTTTAGTATATTAACCCTAAATTTTAATTTCACATATTATCCTATAAAAGACCTTAATTTTGTTTAAGTGAAGCATGTATATTTATCCTTTATATTGAGTTTTAAATTTAGATGCCTAAAATTTTGTAGTTAAATTTTGTTTAAATGTTCCACCTAGTGGTGTATGTGGAAAAAATCTAATGTTGGCCTAAGATATTATAAAATTCAAAGGGAGCATTTATCTAACCCTAGTCATTTCATTTATCACTTGCTTCTAATATGGGTTGAAATTATTTAACATATCATCAATTTAAGTTTAGAAACTAAGAAGACATTTATTGTTCCATTAATAATAAGCGGAGATTAAATTTATATAAATACTATTATATGCCTTTCATTGGCTATTTACTAATAATTTAAATTAGGGGAATCAACATACATAGTGAAATCATATTTACTAAATGAATAAGTTAAATTAAATTACTTCCCTTAAGGGTGAATTCAACTGATATTTGAATCCAATTAGAAAATGTATTCTTAGTTAAGAAGGAAGGAATAGTCTTAGGTCTCAGCTTAGAGATTCAATCTTCTTCCTTATAAAAAACATAGGGTGATTAATATTTGGATGAATTCCTTTAAGGTATTATTTATTTATTACCTAACCCTATCTAGGTTAGCTACAATGTGGGTTGTCATAAAGGTTTTTCATGTTACACATCATCTCTCATTTTCCTTACCTTTGATGCAACATACTCATAATGTCATTGCGGGCAAAAAACTATCAAGTACCGACATTAGAAATCATGTAGAGTGTAACATATGGCAAAATCTTAGTGTTCAAAGAAACTAATTATTTGTTTTTTTTGTGCTCATATGATCAGATGTGGGTACTGATAGATTGTGTCCCAACAAATCTAGCAAAACACAAAACTTTATAATAGTAAACCTATGTATTATAGTGAACACATAAATTAATTATTTGTGTGATAACATGTAAATAACTAGTACGCTGACTATAGCACATCACATAGGTTATTTAGACCCTTCTAAATAGAGACTACCCACACTAATCATTATACATGTAAAAATATATTAAAAATACATTTGAGTGCCAACATTAGTGTGTTGTAATCCATATGCATTATGTGTCCTACCATGTCCAACATATTTGTGCTAAATATGAATGCTTAGCCTTGTCTTCCCCCCACCCCATCCTTGTGTATATAACCTAATATCTAGCTAAGGGGCTTC
>MU223470.1:188608-205486 GCA_018584345.1 Thuja plicata
ACATACATATATATATATATATATATATATATATATATATATAATTTGGGCAAGTAGATCAAAAGGTATTTAAAAAATGGTACACATGTCTCTGAGGACTATAGAGACACTGGTAAAATAAATTAAACTGTAATATGTTAATGTTGTCTAAAAATATAAAAAACTATATGGTTAGAAAGATCAGAAGACATCTGAAATTATGACGGTACTTTTGCAAATACCCAATTGATGATGTGTAAACTTGATGATGGAGAATTCAATAAACTTGTTTCAAAGAATAAAACATGTGAAAAAGGAGAGAATGGAGGGAAATAAAGATCCCAAGCCTCAGCCTTATTATCCAAGCCTGTAAACTAGCCTTGTTCTTGGCTTAGGAATTCACCAAACCTAAGGGCAGTCGGTTATTCCAAATTAAAAGTAAGCCAATCGTGTTAGGGGTGTTTTGTTATTTTTTGGGTAGGTGGTCATTTGTTTGCACACCAACTTGGTGCACTTACCCCCTATAAAACATCTAATTTAGGATGAAAATTCTAGCTCGAAAGGCCACATGTAAATTTTTCAACTATCAAAGATTCGTTATATATGTTTAGAGTGTCAAAATGGTCTCAAAAATCCCTCTTACTAATACTAGATATTCTATTACACCTACAACACCCTCTCACTTTATCTTAGACTTGCATACATAGTTGAATCTAGTCATGAATATGGACTAAATCCATATATTATTGAAATGTTCATTTCTTGATGTAGAAAATAAATCTATAACCTACATACATCCTCCCAAGCTAGATGGAAAATGGTGTCAACATGCTAGATCAAATAGCTAAATGCTTTGAATTCCATTTATTTTTAGCAACAAGTTGGGTTTCACAAGGATGTGCTTAGTAATTTCTAGCAAGTCTAGCATGATGAATAGAATTTTTCCCCCTATTTCATGCAATAAAATAATCATAGTAGGAATTTTAGACAATTTGGGGGTTCACGCTTTTGAACAAAGGCCTTTTATTTATATCTCATTCCATCTATGATCATCTGCAGTCATTTTCACTACACCTTCTCATTGATATGATGAAAAATTCACTCTTTAGTGAACACATAATTCCAAGATTCTATTGCATGCGTGGATTAGAGTTACTAGATTAGTTTTGGTCAAACCCATTGGATACCAATAAACAACATATAGTCAATTAAAAGCAATTATGACAAAAACTTATGTGGAATTCTTTTAATATAATTTAACATTATTTGATTAAGATTTAAAAAAAAATTGTTAAATACTCATTTAGAGAATGTCTTGTGTGTTGATGAGAGAATATAATGTAGTAACGAATGCCCTTAATCAAATATGTCTTGGATAACTAACTCTTGGTACTTTTGTGAAAATGAATTCTAGAGTAAGCACTTAAATACAAATGAAAAGGTGGAAAGTTAAAATTTTTGAATTTCAAGTTAACATTCAATATGTAATAAGAAATTAAATTTCAAAATTCTAAAATTATTTCCACAGGTTATAAAATCAACCCCACAAACTACAAATCAAAATATATATGAACAAAAGAGAATTTGAAATATAAACAAACCTTTAAAAATAAAGGTGTATAAAAGAAAATGGTGAGAAATGGTAAGGTAGAGATCACTCACCAAAATATTTCTATGACATTTTGGGCAATAGATAAACCCAACCTCTTTTTACCCAAGCTTGATTAGAACAACCCAAGATGAAGGTTGCAAATGAAAAACCTAGATGCAAAGGGAGGAGGATAAGACTTATTTTTGCTATTAAGGAATTGATGTATTTGACTAATTGATTAAAGAACAAGTACATATCTAAAAGGTAACTAAAGATTATTGTTACAATGATAGATCTAAAAGTAAATGCAAGATTGGAGAATGAATTGTGCACCTTGAAATAAATTATGAGGCTATGATACTTGAAACTGCAATTTCTAGCAACCGAGACGTCACAAACTAAAACCGTTCTGGATCTAAAACCCTGGCACCTGTAACTCCCGACTATGAAATTTTGAGCCTCTAAGGAAAAATTTGAATTTTTAGGTACAATTCGACTACTTGACTACACCCCTCTATTTGTGATTGTGTACTTCCTGATTCTGATCTTTGAGATGACCCCAAAATGCTTGAATCCATCGCCATAGATCCCAAAACTTGTTCTTGCACACAAAAAAAGGGAAATTGTTTGTGGAAAGGGGGGCTTGCCTTGGTCAAGCCCCAATTTAGGAATTAAACTTGAGTTGAAATGAAGTAAGGAATGTTGACATGTAACAGAGATTAGATCTGAAATAAAGTGTATCATACAATGTAGATACTCTTACCTCTTTGAATGTGATCAAGAATGTAAATGCAATAACTTTGACTCCACTCAAAAACCAAAAGGAAATCATGCAAGAAAAGACCTTATGAAGATGTTTTTTAAATTGTCAATGAATGAGGAATGAAGAAATGATGCCAATGTCCTTCTAAGAAACTCCTTTTCTTTGCCTCATTGGGGAAAGAAATTTGATCTATAAAAGACACCTTGAATACTTGAAGACTTGAATGCCACTTGAAATTGTACTTGGATGCTCAATACTTGGCTTGATTTCTCGCCCAATGATTTCTTGTGAATGTATGTGCATGTATATCATAGGTCATAGATCATAGATATGAAAATTAAGAAAGAGGGAGATCCTTTTATAGTGCACCCAGAAACATAATTATACTAGCCAACCATGGATCCAGAACCCCGATGAATGTCCCAAATAGGACTTAGGGCCCAATCTGGGATAAAAAACCTAGGGGTAAAGTCAAAATTTGACCTCACCCCTGGGGTGCAGTCAAACTTTGACTGCACCCCTCTAGAAAGATGCTTTCTTATGATTGGAGGGGATGACCTATGAGGTTTGTGAGATCTGGAAGGCTAGTTGATTCCAATATCAGAAGTGAATTCCAAGACCATAAAAAGAAGGGGTAATTTTTCAATTGGAGGAAAATAGGGGAGGATGCTTAGAAATAAGATCCTACCTCGATTTCGCACAAATTAGGGAGGATTAAGGAAGAAACAAGGAGCCATATGTTAATAAAGTGTACATTTAAGTGTAGTATGAAGCCCAATCAAAGGAACCACACTAAATTGATGAACCATAACTGATTGAATGTTTAAAGATGTTAAGTTGATGATCAACGAAATGCAGAAAGATAATGCAAGACATTAGATCAGTTAATGGATTGTATTGTCATTGATGTCAACTTGATATAATCTGATTGGTTATATACATAAGTGTCAAAGACTTCAAAGAACTAGAAAGATAAAGGTTATGCTTTCAGTAATGCATAAAATTTCAGTATTCACAAAGTGACAACAAACACCGACAGACAGTGCACACCGATGGATAGAGAACCCGAAGTAGAAAGTCACAATGATGCCCGAGCAAGAAACCCAAGAAGCATTACCAACAAGCAGAACCACAAGAATTACTGACAAGAAGAACCACAAGCATTACCAATGGATAGAAATTCATAGTGTTACCCAATGGACAGACAACCCTGATGGACAAAAACCCCTGACAAAGATGCCCAAGGAGAACTGAAGTGTTGACCAAGCTAACAAAGAGTTAAATATTGAAAAGAACTGAAGTTCAGAAACAACAAAAGACTTAGCTAGAAAGAGCTAAAGATTGAGTTAACTGGTTGTTAATATTGTTTTCATTGACAAGTTAAAGCCAGAGATAAGACATATTTTTAAATTTATTTTATTCCATTTGTTAAGAAGATATCTACAGGATAAAACTGAAGTAAAGATTTAAATCAAGATTGGCTAGAATTGCAAATCACGCCAAGAACAAGAAAGTCAAGAACTTAGAAATGGTTGAATCATGTCTATAAAGAGACAATATAATTCATTGTGAATAAAGGGGAGTGAATAGGGAAGAAGATGCTGAAGATAAACTAATGAAGAAAGAATTCAATCAGACCTAATCAATCATGTTGAAGAAAAGAGCTAATTCTACAGACACCGAGAAATAGAGAAGCACAACATCACCAAGAAGAAAGAAGTGGAGCAAAGGTACTAAAAAGATACATTGATCAGAAAGGTATTATGAGCTTCCAATAGATCTGAAAATATGAAAACTATAGTTGTATATGTGAATATATCATTTTATGTTTCAATTTAACCATTGGATCATAAAGTCTCTTAACCAAGCAGGACTTAACAATCCTTTATATATTGAGATACATCCTAAGGAGTATCAAAAGGCTTGGTCATGAATATAGTATAGAGATGCCAGGTACCAATTAACAAACTACACTAGGTTTGGTCATAAAGGTAGCATAGAGATGCCAGATATCAAGTGACAAACTATTCTATTTAAATCCTCTAACAAGGTCATAGCTAACAGTGTTCTTGTAACCTTTAATAGGATCAGCTCTTCACTGAGCTCACTTCAAAAGAGTGAAAATTTTGGGTAACCGGTCCCAAGTGGTTTTTCCCTTAATAGGGTTTCCACATTAAAAATCCATGTGTCAATGTGTTTATGAGTCATTACTTTAGTGTTTTGCATTACACATAACTAAATCTTGATTAATTGGTATACACTAAGTAATTTACTGTATTTTGGTAAATGAAAGTATGCTAATAAGAAAACATTAAGAATAAGGTTTAATAGTGAACTCTGAGTAGTAGTTATTTATTAATATTATTTCAAGGAATTTATCTTGTAGGACTGAAGATAACTAGAGGCTTAATATTGTGGTACTAAGTTTTTTGGGTTGATTTATTGGAATATTTTTTAGGCCACTAATTCACCCCCCCCCCCCCTCATTTATTCTAANATTCCCCCCCCCCCCCCCTCATTTATTCTAACATAAAGAGGCCCCAAAATGATCCTAAATTGAGCACAAATCAAGTGCTTAATTTTTGAGATGATACATTTAGCCCCCACTTTAGTAGGAGTTTGAGGAAATCTGATACTTGTGGTAAAGGAAGAGATGAAATAGACAAGAGAGACGACAATCACTGAAACAAGAGAAAACATCACTAAGCTCAAGGACCTCAAACCCCCAAACAAAGGATATCAACTCAACATATACGCATAAGGATAGAAAACAAAAATAAAAGAAAAACAAAGACAATAGACACACACAAGAAAGAAAAAGACGGTTATCACTAAAAGACCCCAAATCAATTAGTTAAGAGACCTCGATCACAAAGGAAAAGGGAGAGAGTGATGTCAAAGATGATGTGAACTCCATGATCTATCCTATTGGAAAAACCATGAGAGAAAAGAGAGAGAGACCATGAACTCATAGGCTAGCATGCTAGCTATGTAGTGCTAGGTGATTCATGAAAAGAGAGATAGAAGAATTGAAGGCTAACAAATTATTTTATGCTAGTTAAATCTACCTAGAGAGAGAGAGAGGGGGGGGGGGGTAAGGAGTAGTCNGAGAGAGAGAGGGGGGGGGGGATAAGGAGTAGTCAATGAGAGAAGGAAATGAAGAGATATATTGCATTCAATTCAAATATCACATAGGTAGGCTCAAGATTTGGATGTTACAAAATGCAGGCTGGCAGTTCATAATGATCTAGAGGCAACTTGCATGTCTATGGATTTGCATATGCTAGTGCACCATACATATGTCTCCAAGGCATGCACGGGTCCTAAGCCATCTAGGATGCATGACTGGGATTTTAAGGTGGGCGATGAGTTGACAAATGTGATGGATGATGGGGATCATGTGGAATTTGATTCTTTGGATAAGGTAGAGGAAATACAAGATGGTAACTTACAAAAGAGTGTAAAATTTAAGTCATTACATTTTTCCCCCACTTTAGCAAGCATATCATATTAGAGAGATGTGAAGATAAAGTAAGAGAAACTTTACCTAACTTACCTATGGGAATTCCATCACGTGAACTTTCCCTTAGCTAGGAATTCCAGAATTGTTGATGAGTCGAATCCAACACACAAGCTATAGACAAGTGTGCTAGATGATGAAGACAACCTGTTAGACACAAGATCTCTGCTAGTACTGCCAATATGGCTAGAAAGTTGTGTTATGCTAGGTAGTCATATGATAGGTAATTTTTTTATAGTACTTTTACATGCATAGAAAATTCTAGATAGCATGTGATAGGGAGGCTTTGATAGTACGTCAACATGCATAGTGAATGTTAGATAGGCATGTGATAAGGAATCTTTGATAGTGTCTTATCATGCATAGTGAATACTATATATGCATGTGATAGGGTGGCTTAGACACATTGCGCTGACATTTGTAGTTTTGAGCTAGATAGGCATGTGATAGGTTGACTTAAGATCATTCCAATATGTATAAAATTAATCTAGATAGGTGTATGATAAGGAAAAATCAAGACACTAAGATAGTGGTTTGGCCCCTACAAAAGGCAAGCATCAAGATCAAATTTTGAAAAGTTTGTGTGAAACACCTCTGGTGTGGATACACTATAACTATTAGGTAAAAAATAAAATAGACACATGGATAACATAGCCCCCCTTGGGATTGAATATGATGCTCAAAAATGAGCATAAACCATTCCAAGGAGAGAGAAGACATTATGGCATGTAAACCTAAGAGATGTTGGCATAGAATGTCACTTTAATGGTTTCAAGATTGAAGAAGGTAGTGTATGGTCTGAAATAAGCTCCTAGATCTTGGTATGCTTGGTTAGATAGGTATTTATTACATCTTGGTTTCATAAAAGGTAATGCAGATAGTAATCTATATTTGAGAACTTGTGAAGATCGAATCTTGATTTTTAAATTCTTTGTAAATGATATAATATTTGGAGGCAATGATGAAAGGAGTAAAAAATTCTTTGAGGAAATGAAATGTGAATTTTAAATGTCTATGATTGGTGAAATGGAGCTCTTCCTTGGTTTGAAAAATACTCAAGTAAATATGGTATTTTTATTTCTCAAACCAAGTGTCTTAAGGAGTTGCTAAAGAAGTTTGAAATAGAATATTGTAAACCTTTTGGAACACCCATGGTTATTGGATGCATGCTTACTACTACTAATAAATCTCAAAGTGTTTTTCAGAAAAAATATAGATCCATGATTGGAGGTTTGCATTATTTAACTCACACTAGACCAGATATAGCTAGTGTAGTTGGAATTATTGTGAAGTTCCAAGCTGGTCCTAAGGAGACTCACCTTGATGCAGTTAAAAGGATATTCAATTAAATGAAAGGGACACTAGAATATGTTTTATGGTATGAAAAGTATAATTATTTTATATTGCATGCTTATACTGATGCTGATTGGGATGGAAGTGTTGATGACAGAAAAAGCACCAGTGGTGGAGCATTTTTCCTTGGAAAAAGGTTGGTTTCATGGTTCAGTAATAAGCATCACTATATAGCTCAATCTATTGTTGAATTAGAATATGTCATTGCTACTATAAATTGAACACAAATTGTTTGGATGAGACAAATGTTAAATGACATAATTGGGATAATCCTTGAAGAACCAATGGTTATGCATTGTGATAACACTAGGATAGTGAACATGTCAAAGAATCATGTTATGCACTCAAAGACTAAACATATTTCAATCAAGTATCACTTTTTGAGAGACAAGGTTGTAGAAAAGGAAGTCAAATCGGAGTACATTAGCACAAAGAAAATAGAAAATATATTCACTAAATCTTTGTCAAAAGTTTCTTTTGAGTATCTTAGAAGTATGCTTGGGGTGAGAAACTATCCTTGTGAGAACTAAATGATGCAGGAGTGCATCAGTCCATAAGTTATTAGAGCTATATTATTCTCTAGACTTGATTCTTGGATCTACTCCTCAGGGGGAGTGATTATAGGAACACATTAGTACATATTTGGGTGATCAAGAACCTAATATATTGCAGGCATGAAGATTGGAAAAATATATACCTTGCAGAGGTGGGATGTGCAGAGAAGGAAAAGAGTTATGGAACCCTTTTCCATTGATTTCAAATGGGGATACATATAAGTAAAAATACCTATAGGATTAGGGGGAACTGTGAAGAGGATATTGTGAATATTGCATTAAGAAAGCTACTTTTGGGTTGATGGATTTTATCATATGTTGCCATTAATTCCAAAGGAGAGATTATTTTAATTTTTTTATTAAGGTGTTGAAATTCATGTTTTTTCATTGATGTCAACATATGTTTCATTTGGATGTAGTAGAAGTATCAGAAAGAGTGGTTATCACAAGTACAAGTGACATTGAGAGATGTGTACGGGTAGTGTATGAAGTATGAGATTATGCAAGCACATATCTATTTACATTAATGAGTGTATACCTTATTTCTAAGGATTTTGGATCGTATGTTGGTATTTGCATGAGTTATAGTTGTTTTGGTAAAGACTAGTTACAGTGCAGTGACGGAGGATTATGACAGAGATGGTCTCTAAGTTTTTGGGATAAATTGGATACAAGCATGAGTTATGATATGCAAGATTAAGGGATGATAAAAGATACTTGAGATCACATTCTTTGTCATTCTTGAGTTATTGTATTATTTATGACATCATCTAAGGTTTGTGGACTAGAAAAGACCTATTTTTGGCCGACTACAGAGATGTAACGTGCTTAATGATTGGTGAGCGTGATTTATGGATCTTGGCATGTAAATTATGATTTATATTTATTAATTACCTGTGTAAGGTACCTTTTTATATTATCAAGGGTCTATGTAATTATTTGTGCATTAGGGAAGTCTTGATATGATGACCTAATTGCTTATTGTAACTTGTATAAAGGAAAGAAGTGTATTGATGTGTAAGTGTATGAGATAAATGGATTGGATGTTGCAAGCGTGTGGATGTGAGTTCTTCTAGATGTAGAGAAATGATTATCTTTATAATGAACTTGATTGGAACTATATAAGAAAAGCAAGTTTCTATCAATTATTTCACTGCTATAAGTATACTTTTATACTTCTCATTGGACAGTGAGTCTAGAAGGTGGATTTAACCTTCACTTTGAGGACTGTGCTTGGGAAGTCAGCTCATCATTCCATTCAGCTCCTAAAAAGGTTGAGAAGACTCCTAATATGGTATATCCTTTAACAGGGACTTGTACTAGATGTAATAATCATCTCCTAATAGGGATACAATATTTCTAGTGCATTATTTTGTGGGTTCCATCCCCACTAGGGTTTTTCCCTTAATAAGGTTTCCTCAAAAAAAAACTTGTGTTATCGTGTTGTTATTGAAGTGTTCATATTTTTATTAATTAATTGGTTTAAATTTTAAATTTTAACCATTTGGCATACAATTGATTCACCCCCACTACCAGTTGTATTATTACTAACAAATATATGAGTGTATATCTAAAATTTCTTTCTCTATTATAGAAAATATCAAGGGATAACATCCATGGAACTAGATGCTTGATTCCTCACTCCATCTCCTTATCACATATCCATTATTATTCAAAATTCATTCATATATCCATTCACTTATCCTCATCCCCTTGAACTCTACACTTGGGGGCAAGCTCCATCTTCCCTTCACATGTCTTCAATCTTGATTATCCTACACATATCCTCCATCCCATATTACCTATCCTACCCATATCTTCCATGTCATATCCCCTATCTTATTCATGCCCTCCATCTCATTTACATTATCTAAATCTATCCACTTTTCATTAATTTTCTCTTCATAAAAATCTAGAGGCACTAAAAAATCCACGCATGCTTTGGAAAATGCAAGCCTTTATCCCCTCCATGCACATCCTTTACACATTATCCATCCTTCATCCTCCCACCTCTAGTATGTGCGCATCTTTTTGCAACATATTCCTTGGATCCTCGTCTACTTATTCCCCATCCTTTAGTCCTCCACGCACATCCCTTACACACCATCCTTCCATTTTATGCATCCTTTATCCCCCATCTTCCCATCCTTAATTTTCCTACTACTAGTGTAGGGCATTTCACTCCTTTGTCACATAGTTCTTGGATCTATGCCCTCTCATTCTCCATCCTTTAATCCTATATCACATATCCATCTATATCATCCATATATGTCCTATCCAAACCATATCTCCATCCTTCCATCCTTACCATGCATTGGATCTCCCTTTTCATTAATCCTAATCCATTTTATCCATCTTATCCACCATCATATTCAATCCATTTATCCTCCATCCAATCCTATCATATCCAATCGGCTTATCTTCCTTCCATCCTATTCAAAACATCTTATCTTCTGTATCATCTTAAAATAGAAGCACTTCCATGTTAAGAAAATTTAAACCTCCTTAGGGGATTTTTTCGACCACTATCATACTATCCCCTCATTTCTAAATCATCTCCTACTTTTGTGTTTGTTTAGGACCTTGATTGGGCCTCTCCAAGCACCTTCTATCCCACCTGGCACATTTTCTAGTGGTTCTGACCCCCTAGGTCAAGGTCAAACTTGACCTTGTCCTAGGTCATGGTCAACCTCAACCTTGACCTAGGTCAGGGTTGACCTCAACCTTGACCTAGGTCCCCCTTCCAAATCTGGAAGCTTGTCAGCTTCTAGAGGTCATCAAAAATTCATTTTCCCGCTTCTGGGTCAGTTGTTTTGGGTTCCGAAGTGGAAAATCCTAAATTATATTTAATATAGGTCCTCTTCTAGGGGCATGGGTCTAATTGTAATTTAATTCTCCTATGTCAGCCTCTCTAGAAGATTGTGCCCTAGTTTCATATAAAAGGAAGCCTTTCTCTCTCATTTTCTCTAAGTCTTCTAAGTGCAAAAAAAAGGCTCTAACCAAGATTTTGTCAAGAAGCAAAAGGTTCAAGCATCCATTGTTCTACATTTTTCCAAGCTTTCAAGGTGTTCAAATATTCCTCTCAAGAATTCAATTTCTCCATTGAAGATCAAGGATTCAAACTTTCAAGCCTTTGAAGGTATTTGGTTCAAGCATTAAAGATTCATCATTCAAACCCTAGATCTAGCCATCATGGTGGTATGATCTTCCTTAAAGATCCTTTGTGCATCCTCAACACTCATTAATTCTCTTCAAGGTGGATTCCAAGCATAAAATCATGGAGGTTTATGGTTTCTATTGATTCCAAGCTTTCATATTTACATACTTGCTTACATTTGAATCACATTAACATATCTATTCAATATCATAGCTTCATTCTTAGATTCAATTCTACTGCTTGCCAGCATTCTATACTTTATTGATTTCAAGGTTAATTCCTAAATAAGGGTTTGACTAAGGCAAAACCCTCCCCCCCCCCCAAACAAAAAAAAATCTCTTTTTCTTAGAGGTACAGGTGTGGGACTGTGGATTTGANTGACTAAGGCAAAACCCCCCCCCCCCCCCAAACAAAAAAAAATCTCTTTTTCTTAGAGGTACAGGTGTGGGACTGTGGATTTGAATTCAGATCTGGATACCCTTTTCAGCGAACTATCAGGATCTGCGAACATATTTTCTGTTAGAATTTTGCAAGTCAGGGTTTAGATTATTGGGTTAGGGGTGACATTTCTGGGTCAAGGTCGACCTTTTTTTCTCAAGACGGTGTCGGATCGGAAAAATATTTCTAGGTTATGTTCGTCTCTGCATTTTTGTTCCGGATCATACTTCAGATTTTCTAGAAACTAGGTACAGACCTCAGAAAACAACATTCTTCAGATCTACAATTCTTTAAGGTTGGTGATTCCTCTCATCCTTTTCAATTACTGTTATAAATCATATCTCATTAATCATAAAACATAATTTAAGATCTTCTTCCTTACTTAAATTTCCAAATGGTTGATTCATTTGTGTATTGATCTTTCTTTTGAGTTAATCAACTTGGATCTTTCATTTGTTCATTTGGGGATAAAAGAGGAACATCTTATCTTCCTCCCTCCTATATGCTTAATCACATTACAATACATACATCATAAACTAATATTAAATGTAAAGGTTAAGGAAATACAACACATTCATTCACCTAATAATCACCTAATAAATAATCAACTTTTCCCCTCTTTACATCTTCCAATTTCATTCTATCCAACCCAAAAATAAAATGAAAAAAACCCCTATAACCCAAAAATCCCAAAACAATCCAATCAAGTGTCATCAATACTAATCCATGCAATCCAATCTTGTAATCTAGCACACAATTTTTAATCAATTCATCTACTTGATCCAAATTAGTTGATAATTCATTGATCAAACTTTAAATGAACACATCATCATGGGACAAATCCTCATCAATCATCATTAATCAATTTATTTTCAACTTGACTAGGGGAAAAATGTTGGTTTGCTTTTCATTTTTGTGCATGCTTTCTTGTTGCTTGTATGTGTTAGCATTTTTTGCACTTATCATGGTCTTTGCATCCTATTGTCATAAGGCAACATGGTCTTCCATATCATGGTTTCATAAGGAATATTGTTGTATTTGACCTTTTTTATCATGTACTTGAGACCTTGTCATCTTGGTTCCTCATACCTTGGTGCATAATGTCAAGTACAATATAAAACCTAGGTTACTCACACCATTGCAACATGACTTTCTCCTATTCTTCCTTCATCTTTCTTATTCTTTTCCCTTTTCCATTCCACATGCCTATCCTTTTTGAGAGCATAGATGTGTTCTCCAAACCAGCATGTTGTTAGGAATAGTCCCAAGAGATAACTGAGGGGGGTGAATCAATTATCTACTAGTTTCAACTCTTTTAACCAATTAAGTGCAGAATAACATTAAGCATAAATGCAAAAAGATAACACAAAATAAAACACCACAATTTTGGTTACGGGGAAACCAAATAGGTAAAAACCCCGGTGGGAATTAGAACCCACAAAGAACTATACTAGAATATAATGATCCCTATTAGAGTTGATCTTTACAATGCAATAAGTACAGTGACCTGGTCAAGGGTCAAACCCTATTAGGATTCTTTTACAAATAACCTTGTTAGGGGTGAAGACACACTGTCCAAGAGAACACTACTCAAATGATGAAGGCTACAACCTTCTACAAAATAGATATACACTATATCTTATATTTGAATTGTTTAAGTAGACCTGTTGTCTTGAACAGTTCCAGTGACTTGTATAATCTTTCTGCTTCTCCACACAAATCCTTGACTGATGAATGATGTAGCTTTACTATTCTAATACATCAGACATTCTACTCGGTTAACTGTCATGAATTTTTACTTGTTTTCTCTTCACAACCACACTTGGTGATCACAAATGAACTACTATAAGTATCTTCTTCAAAGATAAGATTGTGTCGGCTGTAGGAAAATCTTCAACAACTTCCTTGTCAGCTAAACTAAGCATGCAACATAATTAGAGTTGTGCAACTCAAAATGAATAGACACATCGCTTCACATAGTCGGTTCCACCAAAATAACTTGAACATCACACTTCAGATGAAACACATTTAGCACCTTTGGTTAAACATTGTTAACTCATAACTAAACATGAATCCAAACACGCATATCCCAAAGATGGGCACAACTGAAGAAACAATGAAATTACTGTCGACTCTTAATAATAATATTTTGAAATTGTAGCTGGTAAACAGATCAACATAACTCAACTTTAACTATACTACTAAATCTGCGTGTATGAACATCGCATAATAAATATGTCTACAACTTACAAATAACCACGCAAGGATCCAACATATCCATACTAATAATTGAATACAGTACACTACTGTATACTATATGTTGTCATCAATGACAAACATATAGTCAACTATTTTTCACAAAGGAAAATCTCCAACAATCTCCCCCTTTGACATTGATGGCAACATATGATATGAAAAACAACATCAATCTAAAAGTGTCTTCTTTCTTTTTACAATCTTCCCAATATCTTCATCAAAAGTTCATCTTAATTGTTGCATCTCTTTTTACTGTGCTTTTATTTTCATGATTGTTTACTCCCTCAGAGTATATGCTCCCCCTTACTATATACTCCCCCTTTGACATCAATGGAAAAGGATTCCAAATACAAATAAGTACAGGTACTACTCCAGAAGTAGAGTATTCAACCAATCATCAGTCACCAAGGACTGATGCACTTGCTGCAAATTCTAATCAGAATCAGGAAAGGGAATTACTCCCATCTTTTTCCTGAGATACTCAAAAGTATAGATTTTTATAAAGGTTTAGTAAATATGTCTGCCAACTGATCTTTGGTGCTCACATAATCCAACTTCACTTCTCTCTCTGCAACCTTTTCTCTTAGAAAATGATATTTTATTTCTATGTGTTTTTTCTTTGCATGCATCACAGGGTTCTTTGACATATTAATAGTGCTAGTGTTGTCACAATGAATTACAATAGGATAATTAATCTAAATTCTAAAGTCTTTAATCATCTACTTGATCTAAACCATTGTGGAACAATTTAATGTTGCTTCTACATACTCAGCTTCTACTATTGACTGAGAAATACAGTTCTACTTCTTTCTTGTCCAAGTAACCAACTTGTCTCCAAGAAATACTACTCCTCTTGGGGTACTCTTTCTATCATCAACATAACTTGCCCAATCTGCATCTATATACACATGAAGTTCTACATTTTCTGAATTAGGATACCTTAAACCATAGTCTATAGTCCCTTTTAAATATCTAAATATTCTTTTTATTGCCATTAAGTTATTTTGTTCTGGTTCAGCTACAAATCTTCCAACCAAATTCTGCACTAAGCTTGTCATTACCTCCAAAAATAATGTCATCAACAAAAATAACAACAAGTAATAATCCTTTAGGTGTCTCTATTATGAACAAGTTACAATTTTCTGCTCCCTTCTTGAATCCAATCTTTGTCAAGTATCCATCAAGTCTCTCATACCATGCTCTTGGGGTATGTTTAAGTCCATAGAGGGCTTTTGTTAGTCTGCATACCATGTTTGGTTTGTATGATAAATTAAATCCTTTAGGCTGTTCTATGTAAACTTCTTCTTTCAAGTCACCATTCAGAAATGTTGACTTGACATCCATCTGATATACTTTAAAGTTCTTGAATGTTGAATAAGATAAAAACAATTTAATAGCTTCTAGTATGCTCATAGGGCCAAATGTATCTAAGTAGTCAATTCCTTCTCTCTATGCATATCCTTTACATACCAGACTTGCTTTGTTTCTTATCACTGTACCATCTTCATTCATTTTGTTTCTGAATATCCACTTAGTTCTAATCACATTTTTGTCACAAGTTCTAGGGACCAATTCCCATGTGTCATTCTTAATTTTTAGATCTAATTCTTCTTGAATTTCATTTTGCCAATCTGAACCATTACAAGAATCTTCAACACTTAAGGGTTCAATTTGTGAAAGTAAACATACCTCTTCATCAATGGTTAAACCTTTTGCTTTAGATCTTGTCAAAACTTTACTGCTCTTATCTCCAATGATATCTTCTTTTGAAAGGTATCTAGATGTGTATTTTGGAATTTTAGGTGTGACACTCTCATCTGTAATCTGTGATTCATCTTCACTTGGTTTGGGGTTATTGCATGATACATCAATACAGTCAAACATTTCTTTAATAATTGTTTCTTTATTGATAGGTCTAGGTTCATCTTCAATCATAGGTGCATAATCATAGTATCTCTCTTGAATCATGAACTTCTCATCAATCTTCACATGTTCACTTTCAATGATTTTCTTCAACCTCAAATTAAAACTTCTGTAAGATTTTCTCTTAGTAGAGTAACCAAGAAAAATACATTCATCGCTTCTAGCATCAAACTTACCAACACCATCATCTCTCTTGATGTAACACTTGCTTTGAAAGATTATGAAGTATTTTACTATAGGAACATTTCCAAACCATAGTTCATAAGGTGTTTTGTCTGTGCTTGGCCTTAGTTGAATTTTTTTTATAGTATAGACTATTGTATTGACTACTTATCTCCAATAGGTGTGTGCAACCTTTCCTTCAATAATGATAGTGTGTATTGTGTCAAGTATGATCTTGTTTCTCCTTTCTTCAATTCCATTCTATTGAGGGGTTCTAGGTGCACTTAGCTATCTTTTGATCCCATGTTCTTTGGGGTACTCAAGAAACTTGTCAGAGGTGAATTCTCCTCCTCTATCAAATCTTAGACATTTTATCTTTTGTATCATCTTAAAATGGAAGAACTTCCATGTTAAGAGAATTTATCCCTCCTTAGGGCATGTATTTGACCTCCATTACATCATCCCCCCATTTCTGCATCACCCCCCCCTGATCTGCTCCTCCTTATACCACTTTCAGGACTGATTTCTGCATTGTGGGTTGCAGGACTCTGTTTCTGGGATACAGGGACAAGGTCAAACTTCTGGGATAAGGTCAACCTTGGACCTACCCTAGGATATGGTTGACCTCAACCCTATCCTAGGAAAGCTCCAGCCTTGACCCTATCCCAGGGTCCCAAACCCAGAATCCCACAGTTTCCCGGATGTCGGTCTTTACAAAAAGTTCTCTCCTGCTTCCGAGTTGGCTGTTTTGGGCTCCGAATCGTAGATTCCTAAATTATATTTAATATAGATCCTCTCCTAGGGGTAAAGGCTCAAATTATGATTTCATTATCCTATGTAGGCCTCCTTATAAGATTGTGCCCTAATTTCATATAAAAGGGAGTCTTCTCCTCTCATTTTCTCTAACCATCATCAAGCGAACTAGGTCTTCCAAGTGCAAAAGGCTCTAATCAAGATTTTGCTCAAGCATAAATTGTTTTCAAGGTGTTCAATTCTTCTTCTCAAGAATTAAATTTCTCCATTGAAGATCAAGGATTCAAGCTTTCAATCCTTTAAAGGGATTAGGTGCAAACATTCAAGATTCATTATTCAAATCCTAGATCTAGCCATCATGGTGGTGTGATCTTCCTTCAAGATCCTTGGTGCCTCTTCAAGACTCTTTCATCATCCTCAAAACTCTTT
>MU223470.1:209702-232400 GCA_018584345.1 Thuja plicata
TCAAGATTCATTATTCAAATCCTAGATCTAGCCATCATGGTGGTGTGATCTTCCTTCAAGATCCTTGGTGCCTCTTCAAGACTCTTTCATCATCCTCAAAACTCTTTCAAGGTGGATTTCAAGCATACAATCATGGATTTTTATGGTTCCTAAAGTCCATGCTTTCATATTTACATACTTGCTACATTTAAATTACAATTGCATATCTATTCAATATCATAGCTTCACTATTAGATTCAATTCTACTACTTGTTAGCTTTCCATGCTTTATTGATTTCAAGGTTAATTCCTAAATTGGGGTTTGACCAAGGAAAACCCCTCCCCAACAAAAAATAGACATTTTTCTTGCAGGTACAGGTTCAGGACTGTAAATTTGAGGCCAGATCTGGATACCCTTTTCAGATTTCTTTCAGACTGTGCGAACAGGGATACTTTCAGAGTTGAGCAGATCAAGTTGGAAAAAGTGGTTTAGGGTCAACCTTTTTCATAAGATGACATCAAAACAGAAAAATATTTCTGGGTTTTGTCTGTCTCTATGTTCTGGTTTGGTATCAACTGTCAGCATCTCCAGAAATAGTCTATAGATCTCAGAAAACAACAATATTTGATCTACCACTTTGTAAGGTTGGTACTTTATCCTATTATTTTTATTTTCATTAATCATATTAATCAATCAATTTACAGAATTTAAGATCCCCTTTCTTGGTCTCTTTCCAAATATTGGATTCATTTGTGTATTAACCCTTTGGGGTTGATCAAAGTTGGATCTCCTATTTGTGTATTTGAGGGTGAAAGAAAGGAGCATCTTATCTTCCCTTAATCACAATCACAATTGCAACATACAATCAATCAAATTCAAGTAAGTGGAATGTGGGGTTAAGGAAATTAACACAAATAACAATAAACCACAATTTTCCTCCCTTTACATTTTGGTGCCCCTCCATATTTCTTCTTTACATCTTTAATCCAGACTCATTTTCAACTTTAGCTTTGAATATTTTGAACTTCACAAAAGCTTTAGATTTATCTTTCAAGAATGAAACCCACATCATTCTGGAGAAATCATCAACAAACAAAATGAAATACCTTTCACCATAGTATGATCTTGTTTGAGTAGGTCCACATAAGTCTATATGCACTAGATCTAATTTGTTCTCTAGGGAGTTTTGTTTTCTTCTGAATGAGTTCCTCACATGCTTTCCCACCACACATTCCCTGCACATAGTATCAACTAGTCTTGCAATGCTAGGAAGGTCTCTTACTGCCTTTACATTTCTTATCTTTACTATGTTGTGAAAATTGATATGACAGTCTTTTGTGCCATAACCAACTGTCATCCACTTTTGTAACAAAACAAATTACTTCAGGGTTGAGCTGAAAAACATTACCTTCAGTCTTTGAATCTGATGAAATCATGTCTCCTTCTTTGCTATTAATCATGCACCTGTTGTTTCTAAATTCCAACTGATATCCTTTATTGAGAAACTATCCAACACTTAGTAAGTTGTGATGTAAACCATCAACATACAGAACATCATCTTTCTTGTTCTTTCCATCTAAAGTGATAGATCCTCTACCTATGATAGGTTTAGGATTGTTATCTCCAAATTGAACCATGCCACCTTTGTACTTATCTAGATGTACAAATCTATCTTTGTCTCCTATCATGTGATTTGAACACCTACTGTCAATGATCCAGTCTGTTCTGATGTCTGCTTGGGAAACTAATGCCAATTCTTGTGCTTTCTTTTCATCTTCACTTTCCATTTCATCAAACATTTTTTCAATATCTTCAAGTGCAAAGAAACTAATTTCATCCTCTCCTCAATCATAATCAGTCACACCATCTTCAACATAGTAGAATTCCTTTGTATATTTAGGCTTGTAATATCTTCTGAACTTCTTGACTCTTGTAGGACACTTGGATGCAAAATGGCCAACTTTGTTACATGAAAAACATTTGAATGGTAACTGTCCTTCATATTTTCCTTTTCCTATCCTTTCCTTTCTTTCTTAGTGATCATAGCAATGATTTATTCTAGTTCTTTATCCACTTCTTCTTTCTCAATATTACTAGAAGTGCTCAAGGATTTCTTACCATGGACTAAGGCTTTGAAGGTTGTTTTAATTTTAGGTTCTGTCTTCAATCTTGATATCTCAAATGCTAAAATTTTGCTGATCAAGGTTTCTCTTTTGAATTATTTTGAAAATTGCATATTTTCATCCAAGATGTTTATCTTGCTCTCATAATTTTCTATCAGTGTAGTCATCAGTTTGTCCATTATGTCTTCCTCTAAAATTTCTCCACCATTGTTTATGATTCCTGAAACTGCTTCATTAATCCTCTGATGTTTTCTTCAGGTAGCATCTCTATATTGTTGTATCTCTTCTTCCATGTCTTTCTACGCATGTTTTTAGCTTGGATGTCTCCTTCAAACATGTCTTCTAGGTACTTCCATATTGAATAGGCTTTATCTGCCTTCTTAATCTTAGAAAATTCACTGTCAGATAAGGCACTTATTAGGGTTTCTTTGGCAATTACATTTTGGGTGAATACTTCCTTTTGTTTAATAGTAGAATCTTCTTCTGCAAGATCTTTCAAAGTAGGAACATCAATTGCATGAGTAGCAACCTTATAGATCTCAAAACCAACACACTATAGGTGTGTTATCATTTTGTTCTTTGAGTCAAGATAATTCTCTCCATCAAACTTAGGACTCTCTTTTCTGTAGTACGCCATTTGATCTACCTTAATCTATTAGGCTTTCTCTCCAAGGCACTTGGCTCTAATACCAATTGCTAGGAATAGTCCCAAGAGATAACTAAGAGGGGGGTTGAATCAGTTATCTACTAGTTTCAACTCTTTGAACCAATTAAGTACAAAATAACACTAAGCATAAATGCAACAAGATAACATAGAATAAAATGCCACAATTTTGGTTACAAGGAAACCAAATAGGTAAAAACCCTGGTGGGAATTAGCACCCACAAAGAACTGTACTAGAGTATAATGATCCACATCAGAAGATCTTACAACCCTGTTAGAGTTGATCTTTACAATGCAATAAGTAGAGTGACCTGGTCAAGGGTCAGACCCTGTTAGGAGTCTTTTACAAATAACCCTATTAGGGGTGAAGACACACTGTCCAAGAGCACACTGCTCAAATGATGAAGGCTACAACCTTCTACAAAACAAATATACACTATATCTGATATTTGAACTATTTAAGTAGACCTATTGTCTTGATCAGTTCCAGTGACTTGTATAATTTTTTTGCTTCTTCACATAGATCCTTGACTGATGAATCATGTAGCTTTACTATTCTAATACACCAGACATTCTGCTCTGTTAACTGTCATGACTTTTTACTTGTTTTCTCTTCACAACCATACTTGGTTATCAAAAATGAGCTACTATAAGTATCTTCTTCAAAGATAAGATTTTTTTGGCTATAGGAAACTCTTCAACAACTTCCTTATCACCTAAACTAAGCACACAACATAATTAGACCTGCCCAACTCAAAATGAATAGATGCATCGCTTCACATTGTCAGCTCCACCAAAATAACTTAAACATCACACTTTAGATGAAACACGTTAAGCGCCTTTGGTTAAACATTCTTAACTCATAACTAAACATGAATCTGAACACGCATATCCCGAAGATAGGCACAACTAAAGAAACAATGAAATTACTGTCGGCTCTTAATAACAATCTTTTGAAACTGTAGCTGGTAAACAGATCAACATAACTCAACTTTAACTATACTACTAAATCTGCGTGTATGAACATGGCATAATAAATATGTCTATAACATACAAATAACCACGCAAGGATCCAACATATCCATACATATAATTGAACACAGTAAACTATTGTATACTATATATTGTCATCAATGACAAACATATAGTCAACTATTTGCACAAAGGCAAATCTCCAACACATGTGCTCTTAAGGGGGAATACCACTCCTTCCTCATCATCCTTCCATGATTGGGGCATCATGCTACTAGTCTTATCCCTTTTATCCACTATGTTTTATTCTTTTTTGCTATAACACCATTTCACGTTGCTACATGAAATAGGGGAAAAATGTAGACACAAAAAAGCATCCATACTTGAACATAATTACCCTTATCCTAGCCAATTAAATGAATATTCATTATTTGTTTAATCTTTTATCTTAACCTTTATCCCTAATTAAATAAATTTTCATTCATTTAATTAAATTAGCCTTATCCTACCTTTGATTAAATAAATTCACATTTATTCAATTAGAATCCCCTTTATCTCCTACCTTAATTAAATAAATTTACATTTATTTAATTATATCCTATCTCATTTCCAAAGAGTTTAATTGATCCTAAATTAATTAAACTAACCTATCCTATTTTACATTACCCACTTGCACAATCTTAAAAGTCCACTTGTATCTTAATCTTTCATTTAATTAATTAATTCACTTTGTTTACTTAATTAATCTATTTCCTCCCACTTTGAATTAAATAATGTATTTAATTATATTTGAGCACATGGCTCCTAAATTTGACCCTCACCTAACCTCACTAATTCCCTAACCTAACCTATCCTTCTAACTCAAACCAACCCACTTTCCCATTAATTAATCCTAATCTCACACTTAATCACTCCCTAATCATTTGCACAATCCTAATCAAATGGATTAGTAAACCCAAGTCAACTCTTGTATCATCACATTTTGAATTTAAAAATTCAAATTAACCTCCACATGTGTACTTACCTTGAGAAACTCAACTCTTACACATTTGTCTCCCACTTTCTCCTTGAAAATTGCTCACACATGTGTGAGATTTATTGAGCCTCTTACCTCTTACATTTCCCCCCACTTGGCATTTATTGTCCCACTTCTCAAAGTTTCTCACACATGTGTGATCAACTCATCCCTTTGAATGGTAAATTATCTTTCTTATTTGGCCTCCACCTCATTTTCACCTCATTAATCCAATGCAATATCATCCCTTCATCCAACTTTGAATCCCAATTGTCCATTACTCATAAAAATCTATAAAATGAGAGCCCTCATCCTCATTCCATAGGGATCTTTCATATATTGTTATGTTGTAGGATTGTGAGCAACCACATACCTCCTACAAAAAAATCGTTAAACACTTAGTATTTTTGAGGTTTGCATTGATTTTGTATTGAATAGATAAGTTTATCTTTTATTTCATTTCTTTACATTAGCATGCTTTCCATATCATATTTAGGTGTATTTGATATTGTAAGAATAAGTTTAGTTGCTTAAGCTTGTTCTTTATTTATATTTTTACATTCTACAGCCATACCAAAAGATAATTCTTTGACAAGAATATTTATGATAGCCTCTACTTGCTTGAAGTAAAACCACATAGAAATACTCTTGAATTAAATAATTTTCCATAACACAAAGCATAAATTAAAATCACTAGTATTATATTGATTATAAGATAAAATACTACAATTGTTCTGTAATATGAGTTCTGATTACATTTGAAATACACATATATATGAAATAGAGGAGAGGTCATGCCTCTTCATGAAGTCTTTTGAAAACACAACTATAATTTTTAAACTAAAGAAACTAATCCCAAAGAAGACTTAATCTTCTTCATCTAACAAAGGCTATACTTTTGATATATGTGCCTTATACTTTTTCTCCTTGTGAGTATCAACATCATGAATAGTATTTCATGCCTGAAACTCAATTTCGAACATGTTCTCCATATCCTTGTAGCTACCTTCAAGGGAAGTCCATCTCCCCTTGCAGTATCTAATGCTTCTCATAGGAGGTTATTTCACTCCTCTAACCAGGAACTTTACTCCTTTAATTCTCCATGTTTAAGCAACAGTTCAGGCAATCCCAACTTCACTTTATCTCCAAAGCCTTCATATTTTGATTTTAAAGCACCTGTAACTTTACTATGTTTATCTACTAGTTCTTTACCCAATAGAATATCACCAAATTCTGAATCCTTGAGACTTTGTTCATGCAATTTGGTATTCAACCTCTTCTATAACTATTTATGTAACATGTAGGATTCATGGGATGATTTATGTGACACCCAAAATTTATCAAGACATGAAAACAAATTAAAAACCCTATGGCATAACAATGTTGAAATAGTTTTATACTTAGAATTTTGTAGTTGAGACACCATCTTTCTATGTTCCTCTTGTAGTTCTTGATGTTCATGCTACAAACTAGAACCGTCACTAGATTTTATTCTCATTAATATATCTATGAAGGATGTGTTCTATAATTATAGTTGAGCCTTCTCTATTTTAAATGTGTTCCTTTCTTTGATGAGCAATTTCATCTTAGCTTTGTTTAACTTGGAAATATTTATGCCCATGTCTACTATAGAGATAGGATCAATTTCACCTAATTTCAATGTCATCATATGTCCAAAGGCCTTTTCAATATCAATGATTTTGGGCCTTTTGTGAGGTGGATACTATTGACGGGACTTTGTGACCGGTCTCATCAACAAAGGAAGAGTTGTCACTGAGTACCGGGGTGCCAGCCAACTTCGCCTGTAAAGGTTGTCTGGAGAATAAATTCTCCAGGCCTTCAAGCACCTGAGTGTCAGGTCTCGATGGTGTGGATAGCTAATTTGGGCAAGTGACTATTTTTGTTTAGGGGGATAGCTAGTTTTGACTTGTCTTCTCCAAGGATTTTTTTAGTAGGTCGGGGTTTCCTACAAGCACGTGTTAGTTTACCAAATAAATAGAAAAAGATAGATCAGAGTTAGGAGTTTGTTACTTCTACTTATATTCATACCACATATTTCTAATATCAACAATGCTCTAATGAACTACACTAAATATTGAATGCATACAGAACCATCAGTTCATACTTATTCAATAGCAAGGGGAAATGAGGTCATCTAATCTAATAAAGCACCAGAGAAAAGGACATTAGAAACATACAACACAAAAGAGCATTGCTAACTTGGAGATTAGAAAGCCAATAACATCATTGCCAGAAACTCTTCCTTCTCCATTAACAAAGTGTTCCAGCAGCACTAGTGTGTACATCAATGGCTCCAGGGGAGCGTTTAACAACTAAGAACTACTGAGCATTGATCTCTACAACTAAAAAAAATGAAAATGTTGAATGCAGATAGTATTGGACTACAAAATCATCAATTTTGTCGACCATTGAAATGAGGTCAGACTTATTATTTATACACATAACTTTCCCTAAAACTTAACTTAATCTAACTATACACTCAACATTAAAATACAATATCTGGTGGCTGGTACTACTTGCACCACTTAAAATCACCTTGAGATGAGAAGAGGTCTGACATGACAGAGGAAGAAGACAAGAAGAAAGGATGGAAGAATCAGCCTCGAGAAGAGTGCCAGAGAAAGAATAGAAGAAATCTAATCTTCCTAAAGTTCAAGGCTGCATGCCTCATTAATGCAAAATGTGGATCACTGTCTTTGATGTACCAAGTAATTAATGTTGTAGTGCTACCTTGGGAAGATCACCTATCAGGGCCATCCCCAAAATAACATGCCTTACTAGGTTCACCTACTTTCTGACACCCTTATTGACTACTAGATAATGATCGGTCAACTCCAGGGAACCTAGACACGGGCCATCAAAAGAATACAAAAATTTTGGATCTAGAATTCTGGAATCTGGGAGCTTACACTCAAAGAATAATGAATTCTCAAAAATACACCCTGCTAGTGAGAATCCCCAGAATCCGGAGAACTTTACTGTCCCTTACTATTATTGAATGCCTCCAAAATTTTGCTAGTGCAATCTCCATCTATGTCCCTGATGTTGTTCCACTGGTCATAGATAATTCCAAACTTCTCTTCAATATCTCTGGCCCTATCCCATAATTCATTGACTATCTTGATGGATTCATGAGCTCGGAGCATCAACTTTGATATTCTTGATAATTTCCCTCCATCAAGTCTCTAGCAGACTGATACTGGGACTCCATCAGCTCATCATATTTACTAAGGACATAATCCTCTGGGCCATAAGTTTTGGTGGTGAAGGGATCAAATTGTGAAACCCTTCCAATGAATTCTTTGTACAAGTCCAAAGGATATCGGACTTCCATGACTTTCTCTTTTAGGTTCGTGACTAGTTTATTTCTTACCTCAATATTGAGGCCAAGTCTAGAGTACTAGGCCTGGAGGAACTTGAAGGAATCCTTTCCCAAAATCCCTTCCTCGATGATGACTTCTTCCTCAGAGTTTATTATTTCTTCTAATTTGGTCCTCCACCCTTCATACTTCTCTAAGTTCCCTTCCCATAGGAAAATGACATTGTTTACTTAGCCCAAGAGATTATTGGCCAAGTAAAGGTCTGGGAGTGATACCTCTAAAAATTTCCTTACGGCCTTTATATGCTCGACAATCCACTTGTCTACAGCCTGCACCTTCTTCTTCATGGCTCTAAGAGCATCCATGTAACCCTGCAGAAGTGGTGGTCCATAGGTGGAGGCTTCTAGATGGATCTTGGCTAGTGGTTGTGTCAGTTCTGCTAGAAGTTTGAGGAGATTTTCATTTTTTTCTCTTTCCTCCAACTTTTGTGCCTGCTTGTCATACCGGGTTTCAACTGCTTGGGTTGCCTCTCTTAGCAGGTTTAGCTCTCCCTACTTATCTCTCCTCCTGAGAGGCACTTATATGATTGCATAATCTTTGGCCCTTATTTTTGGTGCATTTTTATCTAGGGGAGGTGTTTCAATTGTTGCAAATGTGCTTCCTCCCAGACCAGTCCAGAGGGTGTGGACTGTCTGGGCCTTTTTGGGCTTCTTAGCCTCTATGTTCTGGGCCATCATCTCGGCCAAGGAGAGGGGAACATGTACCGCCATTGAGGTCTTTCTCTGTCTAGATTCCACCATCCATTGTGGTGGCTAGGGAATCTTTTTCTCTAAGGCTTGAGTGTTGGGACCTCCTTCTATATCTAGCGGTGCATTCCTGGTATCTACTGTTTCATCGGGCTCTTTTTATTTTTCCTATTCCTATTCTCTAGAGGCTTCAATGTCTTCCTCTCTAGTGGCATCCTTATCCATGATGTCAAGGAACTCATCTCCACCATCACTGGCATCACCCATATCATCAAGGATTTCCCCATCTTTCTTAGCATTTGTTGAATCAACATTTATATCCTTAGGGTTCTTCCCGTCATCTTGCTATTTTTTTCACCTTTGGCATTATTTGCTAGAATATCCTTTTCCTTGGGAACATTTTTTAGAGGAGGCAGAGGTGTTGGGCCAATGTTTGACTGTGTGGCCACTGAGACCACCTTGTCAAATTTCATACTTCAGGGCACTTGATCACCTGGAGTATTTGGAGGCGTTTGGAGCATCACAGTTGGGGGTATGGTTGATCCCATGGGTCTGACTTCCCCAGTTGTCAGTCGCTCATCAGTTGTTTGCCTTGAACCTATATCGGTCCCCTAGACTAGTGTTTCCTCTTGTTTAGGTTCATTTTTTGCTTCTTCTTATTCAAGTTCCTAGACCTCCTATTCTGGGACCACTTCCTTTTCTGACATCTCTCCTTCCTTGGGGATCATTCCCACCTCTTGTGTGGCTATTTCTTCTATCGCCTTATCTATCTCCCCGTGGAGGTTCATGAGCTCATCCATCCAAAAGATGTCATCAAAGTCATCGTGCGGGGGAGAGGTCTCTGGAAGATCATGCAGTTTGGGGGAGTCTAAACTAACTTCTATTGGGGGAACATTGGGCATGTCTGAGCCCGTGTATGTGCTTGGGGGATTGGCTACCTTCTACTTCTTATTTCTTTGTAACAGAGCCTTGACATCCATAATATCCGTAGACTTCACCTCGGTGAATGTCTTCTTGCTCATTAGTGTTTCCAATGAAGGGGACCCTACCGAGTGGGCGGATCCCACTAGAGTTGCCAAGAGACCGCAGGAAAGTTGGGCGCTTATCTTTTGGCTCATCATCCTAGATGCCTCCATCTATATTTTTATTTTCTCTATCATGGGGAGCAGACCCTGGGAAGGCACTTGGGTCGGGGTACTTTATTTTTCCTTCCCCTTTCTTTTTCTTGATCCCGCGGCTCTAGAGGTTGAAGCAAACCCCCATAAAATTGGACCCTTACGGGTGCTCCTCAGACACACCCTCTCAAAATAATTGTGACTATTATCAATGATGTGGTGACTCACATCCTCAATTTTTAAGTTCTCTAGGGTGTCCCAATCCACTAGAGGGAGATCCAACTTATTGATCTCCTATTCTTTGTATGATGGGTCTTCCAGAGGCCCATCGTCAGTAAAATATTTCGGGAAGCCCCAAGGGCCAAGGGCCTTCATTAAACCTTTGGACATCTAGGAGTATTATCAGGCCTAGAGATCAAAACTATCCTGGAAATCTGTCCAAAAATATTCAATGTTAAAATTATGCGGTGCAGATGCCTGGGGCAGCGCCTCCCTTATCTTGCCCACTTGATCAAAATTGCTTCTGGTAAGGTGGAATTTTTCTAGTCCTAGACTCTTCACCTCATTATCAGCTTCCTTAGCCACCGTGAGACTGCTAGAATAGTTGCCACAAACAACTGGGAACATAATGGATGTGACCTTCTTCAAGGCAAAGAATGCATGGAGCTCTAGGATTTGCCTACAGAACTCCAAAAGAATAATCCTATCCCCGCAATGTCTAGGGAGTAGGTAGGGTTTCCTGGAGAAGCTAGTCATCTGAATGTAAGTTTTCTACTAGAATTGAATAAAATAATTGTCATAAGTGCTCACAAAGTTCATCACCTCCTACGACAACTGGTACCATGTGTCCTGAATGAGTGTCAAAATATTGTAGTAAAAGAATGCATCATTTACTTTGCATAAATCAGATAAGTTGAGTACCTCAAGATAATGCTCGAATGGGATCAACTAGCCAGGCCCATTCCTAAGAATGTCAACTATTTGCAAAACCTGAAAAGCAGGTCTTTGTTGGGCCAGTGCCCATAATGCATATGAAGTCATGTAGAACTTCAAATTTTGGAGGACGTTCTTTAGCTGGGAGTCTACATGGTTGGCGATGATGGTCACCCAGTCAAAGATCTGCTTGTGGTGGTGATGTAGTAGAGAAAATGATACATCCATGCTGAAAAGTATCTGGCATGGGGCTCTCCAAAGATCCAGCACAAAAATATGATTCCCACCTAAATGCATTCTTAAAAGTCTCCACGAGGAATCTCCAGCTTCATCTTCTTATAGTCCCTTCTCAAGGACTTTAGTTAGCAAGTATTAAGATGTTGCTGGGTGAGGAGGTATATTTCCTTGAACTCTTTTAGTGACATGGACCAAGAGATAACAATGGATCCCTTGAACTGGGGGATTCCTAGCCCTGAAGAAAAAGTGGCAGCATCCAGATTGACAATGGTTGTCGGGTAGTGCAATGGTAGAGGGTCGGAAAGACAAAAAACTTGGGTGGGGGCATTGTAAAGAATTTCCAATTGAAGGATCAGCTCTAGTGCTTGCACTGAGTAGGGGAAACTTGTAGCTTTAATGATGCCAGAGGTGGCCACGTTCTTCTCCATATCATCTTCGGTAGCCCTCTGTTGGTACATGGTTTGGACAAGGTTCTGCATTTCAGCCCATAGCACGAGCTTGGTATTTGTGATTTCTTGTAGCTTGGAATTTACTTTGGAACCTACAAGAACACCCTCCCTCAGGTACTTGTAGGTCAATGGGAGCTTGCCCAGCTTCTTTTCTGCTTTTGTTTTCATGGCTGCCTAAGTGGAGGTTGTTGGAAGCTCTGAACTTCCAGGAGGAGTTGTTACTTCAGACATGTTGATGGATTATCTACAACCTACAAGACTGGAGAACCATTAATACATATAATATGGTAAATATTATTTATAGACTCCAGAGAATTCACTGCCCTCTTACACCTATTCAAAGAATATTAGTGCGCATAAAAATCCTAGAATATCAAAGTTAGCAAGAATTGGATTCTAACCAAAGCCCAGAGGCTCTGGGGCATTAGTTTAGGAAACAAAAATGGAATGAAGACCCAGGGACTTCCCAGTACCTGGAGTTTGGAGAAACTATCCTTTATCGACGTGACCAATATCAAGCTATACTTGGCTGACATGGGTTATCACGTGGACACACGATAGATGGCACAAAGACTCTTAATGGTGACAAGTGGGCTAGCATGAGGGAAATTAATGCTAGATGGGATGTCTTTTGAATGCTCACTTGTGGGGAATTAATCTCACCATTAAGTCAAAATAATAGAGGAGAGATAAAATCAGCCATGGCTCGAATAGGCGAGGTGCCAAGTTTGAGCCAGGTGAACACCATAAGGGTGAGCTCAACAAATTGGGTTAAAATGTGAAAGGGAATGATGAGCTCACCATAAAAAGGAAGGATATACATTAACTACAGAGGGCGGAAGCACAATGAGGGTCAAAGCACAACTCATAGACCAACCTGAGGATGACCTATATAGCTTATCTACAAAACTAAAATTTACAAGATATTTATAGGAACTACGTTATTTTACAACTGCACAGAGGGTGGACAACCCACTGGTAGAGCCATCCCACCCACGGGAGGTGACAACAAGACCAAAATAGGAAACCAGAGATGAATAATGAAACAAAATAAAACAATAACAAAAACCAGAAAGCACAAGGAAAAGAACCAGAAGGGCCTACCTTAAAACACGGGGAATGTGGGAGGAGGAGCACGGGAAGCACTCTGCAATTGATGAATCTTCAAAGGATCATGTACACACCACTGAAAATCACTGTTAAAACACTGCTAAGCACTGAGAGCAAATAGCACTTAATCACCGTTTAATCGCCTTAATCGCCTTTGAATCCCTCTGGATAATTTGTTCATGGTAAAATGTGAAAGTGACTAGTGAAACTTATTTATACCCTTAGGGTAAAAACATCCCGCTTTCCTCCTTCTGCAAACCTCGAGAAAGGAAAACCCCCAGACTCCGAGCCTAGGGATTCCATGTAACCACTCCTAACAAAAGAAGACATGATGACAGAGAATCCCAGAGTCTGGGATCTGGCTAGAACGAACAAGACAAACACTCTGGGGTTGGGCCCCAGAGTAAAGAGAGCCAAAAAGAAAAGAAAATGACCCTTGTGGAAGCAAAGGCCAGAGAAATACTAAGAGAAAAATAACCAAGGCGAAAGAAAAAAGGGGGACCCAACATTTTGCCTACAAAATGTAGGGACGGGTATGCAAGGCATAACAGATACAAATCCCAAATCAACATTGAATCATCATCAGGATTGAACCTTGATCCAATGTAAATTTCCTTTACCCCTTCTATATTTGATTTGTATTCTCTTTCTTTGTCATGCACAAAACTATCAAAAATTCCAAGGCCTACAAGATAAATATCCAAATTAGTTTCTTTGTGGGATTCGACCATGAAACCTTTGAGACATTGTGTAATAATGCGAGTGGTAACATAGGTAACAATCAAGGAATGTGATGCCAGCAATTTGACTAAGTCTAGGGAAGGGATACAGTGACCCATAGCAGGGTATGACACCATCACCACATGGGGTTTTTGATGGATATCCATCGTTAATAACTATATCATAGTAATATATAATAATTATAAGTGAAGATGAATGATGATAATAGCTAGTTAAAATTGAAATTAAAACAATATTAATAATAATAGAAAGATTTTTAATCTTAAATTAAGAGGCAATAAAAAATAAGTTCTACAATGAAATTTTTGAAATATACAAAGATTCTAAAGTAGAAGTTTCCATCTCTGAACTTACAAAAATAACTCACCTTATGATTCTTGAATGTATCTTTTCTATGACTACACCACTCACCAATGATTTTTTTATATAGACAAGTATCTCACTTGGAAATCATTAGTGGTATTCAAAACCATGCTAACCAAAACAATAATTTGTTATATTATTCTTTGGTGGTTACATAAAGTGGTATAAAATGATACCAAAGATAGAAAATCTTCTTGGTAATAAAATTTCCACATCTCAAACAAAATATTCTAACAATTTTAACTTTTAATATATTCAATCATTATTTCATACAATATGACATGTATCTCAAACGCGTCTTCTTTATCTTAAGGAATAATCTTGATCCTATTTCTTGAAAATGTTTACAAGCTATAAGATGGTTTTACTTAAAATAGACAAACATAGATAAAGAGTATCATTCTATAGTTTCAAATATTCTCTTAGAATGATTTGAGTGATTTTAAGATGTGTCCTAACAAAATTGCACATTACAATTATATCAAATATAGATAATCTTTTTGACGATAAAATTATCACATCTCAATCAAATTTAACCTTAAATATATTCTTATAATTTTAACTTTTAATGGAACTAAATTATATATCCAATTATATCAACCTTGTCTAACTTGCCTTCTAAAGAATCTTATCATATTTATTTTAAAAATAATCTTTTTTTTTTATAGACAATAAGATGCTTTACTTAAATGAAACAAACATGAATAAAAGAATACAAGCTCTAAAAGGTACCCACAAAACATTAAATATATACCACAAGTGTATACATGACACCAAGTCATGTAATAAATAACAACAATCTCTACTAAATATTAAAAATATGTTTAAAAAGGATTTACTTTGAAAAAATGAAATTTCCACATTTCATAGTGTTCAAGCTATTCTTTTCTAGATTTTGACTGCATGGATATTTTCATGTCCAACGTTTTGGATCAAACTCTATGATCCATCATCAAGGAATTAGAGCATGAGGAAAGAGAAATGATATATTACAACCCATATATGCAAAACTCTAGATATTAAAAAATCACATTTATGAGCTCTCATTTTTAATATAAAGCTTTTTATGGACAAATGCATTTTTTCTGTCACTATAAGCATTAGCGCTTTGGTATTTTTATGGTAATTTATGAACCTTGGCTATGCAACCAACTAAAAATAAACTAATTAAGCGGAGCTTAAAATTCAAAATAACCCTAATGGGAGGGGGGTCATGACCATAGGGGGATTATAAATGTTCAAATGGTTTATTTTAGTATATGTTACCATGATTTTTTATTTCATATATTATCCTATAAAAGAACTTAATTTTGTTTAAGTGAAGCATGTATATTGAGTTTTAAATTTATAAACCTAAAATTTGTAGTTAAATTTTGTTTAAATGCACCATCTAGTGGTGTACGTGGAAAAAATCTAACATTTGCCTAAGAGATTATAAAATTAAAGGGGGATTTTTTTTAACCCTAGCCATTTCATTTATTTCTTGCTTCTACTACGGGTTGAAATTATTTTAAATGTCATTAATTTAAGCTTATAAACTAAAAAGGCATTTACTGATCCAATAATAATAGACAGATTAAATTTATGTTAATTTTACTATATGTCATTCAATAGCTAAAATAAAAAGTTAAATTAGGGGAATCAACATACATAATGGAATTATATTTAATGATTGAATAAGTTAACTTAAACTGCTTCCCTTAAGGGTGAATTCTATTGATATTTGTATTCAATTAGAAAATTTATTGTTAGTGAAGACATTATTTTTCCATTAGTATGCAAAGGGAAAACAGTTTCAGAACCTTCGATAAACCTACACCAAAAGACAGACTTTCAGGAACACCGAAAGTACAGATATCAGAGATCACCGAATGTGTGAAGTTCAAGAGACACCTGATGAGACAAATCTCAAGAGAAACCAAAAGAGTAGAAACATAGGAACTCGATAGAGCAAGGGAACTTGACAGACAATTCAACCAAAGGAACACCAAAAGAAAGGCAAACTATTTTAGATCAAACTGAGCATCAGACACCGAAAGTCAATTACATCCTGAAAAAAGTGGATATGACTTCCACGTCAGATAAAACAATTGTATTCTATTTATAGAGTCTTTATTTGTTTTAAAACCATTACTTAAGGGAAAAGAAACTTTATTGTAATTTTTTTAATCAGTCTAACTGATTTAAAACATGTAGACTAGGAGATCGAGGTCAAGTTGTAAACCTATGATCATAGAGTTAAGTTTGTTTTATGTGAAACTTAATTAGGTCAATCTATGTTATAACTAGATGTTGTAATCATTCATTATGAATGATGAGAGGAAGAATATAGCCAACGATCACATATATGGATCAGAATGAGAGTTTCAAGAAGCAAAATAGCAAAAGGTTAATTTGGTTATCAAGAACTGAGAACAGAGGCTACCGAGAAACAAAGATATTATTCAATCACATTATGTGATACATTTATACATGTAATCTTGAATGGATCTATAATCAGAAATACTAAATTGCATACACTCATGTCAATGAGTAATTTTCTTACATTCTAACAAGTGAAGCAAAGTGTAAAAATCCTTTCAAGGAAGGTGGATTTAACATTCCTATTATAAATCTCTTAACCGAGTGCACACTAAACAGTGTAGCTAAAGCTCTTAAAAAAGTAGACTTTAAAAGGTCTCCACATGATACTCATGTTAATCTCTAAGTTTTTGTTGATTATTTAGTGTCCACACTTAATCATTTATTCAGGTAGTTTTGGTTGGCTACCACTGTGGTCGAGCTAAAACAATATAGGCCAAGCCACTTGGAAAGTCATTTCTGAGCAAAAAATATCATAGATGCCAAGCTACCTGGCAAGTCCGTGCTGAGAAACAGGAGATCTAAGTGTCGAGCAAGATAGTTTTGACATACTTGTCATAAATGTCACAAACTTTAAGGTAAAATATTTTGGCCGACTTATGAGAGTTTTGGGCCCACATATGTGAGCATTTAATATTATCTACGGAGTTAATTATGCATTTAATTGTTTTATCCTATGCATGGCATGAAGCCAATCAAAAAATTGGAATGCCTTAGAGGCATAGGTATTAGATCTTGGTCGTTGATCTAAATCTCGTTGCCAAATTTGTAAAGATATATAAGATTTCTTCTTTCCCTAATTTTATATGGAGAGAAGAAGGTTGTGCATTCATTAGAGATGTACAGAGGGCTATTTTGTGAAGGAAGCATAGATCTTGAAGAGTGACAGAGCAGTGAACAGTAGAGTAAAGACATATCAGATTATAAGATCAGAAAAGGTATTGTAAAGAGGAGATCCATTATCAGCATCAAGTGTACATCGAAGGATCAGTACTTGAGACATTCTAACAAGTGTACTAGGTGAAATATCTTAACAGAATGGTTCTAGAAGACCTTACTAATTCTCTTAGTAGAGTGCTTACTTTACTATAAGTTGAAATCCTTTCATAAGGTAGATTGTAATGATCTAAATCTCTTAACCGAGTAGACCTTTGACCAGGTAGATTGCATATTGTAATCAAACCTTTGTAGCCATAACATGCCCACTTTATTGCTGTAGTAGTGAAGAATTTGTGGGTTTCATCCCCACCCCAATTTTACCTATTTGGGTTTCTGGGTTACCAAATTTTGGGTATTGTGTTATTCATTTACTATCATGGATTCTACTAGATGTTAGATCAATTACATATTTATATGTTTGTGGATCAGCTTGTTTTAAAGTGATTAAAGTTCAAGATCTGATTCACCCCCCCCCCCCTCTCAGTATCTTGCCTTCCCAATATTGTATTTCCAACAATTGGTATCAGAGCTAAGTTCTCCTATAAGAATTTTAAATGAGCTTGAGAGTACATATATGGAGATGGAGATTTATAGATTGGGTAAATTCATTGAGAATTAGAAGATTGAAATTCAGATAACTTTACATCAACTTGAGACAGCTAGACAGGAATTGAAGAAGTCATTGACATCTAGGAAAGATTTGGCCAAACAAATGAATGATACTTATTATTAGGAAGAAGACACTATAAATCTATTTCAGAATGGATATTCTACTGAGAGAAATGCAGCAATTGCAGATCGACTGGAAAGGAACAATGCATTGTGTGAAGAAGTCAAGAACCTCAAAAGAGAACAAGAAATGCATATAGTAAGACTATGTGAAGAAGTGGAATAAAATAAGAAAGCTGAAGATGACAAAGCTATGGCTGAAGAAGATAAAACAATGATGATTGTAAGACTTGATGAAAGGATACATGATGTACAAATGATGGAAAACAATTAGGTTGACATGGAGAATCAACTTCTACTTGCGAATTAGGAGATCAGTAGGAAATACATTGAAATAATGAATCTGAGATCTGAGAACAATAAATTGAAGGATGAATTGAGATCTGAGAAAGAACTGAATGAAAGGTTGAATAAACCTAATGAAGCTTTGACTCATTTTGAGAACTTGATGGAAGCATCAAGGAGATCAAAAGATTCTTCTAGATTAGGTCACACTGAACGAAAGACATCTACTGAGAAAGGAGAATCATCTAAGACTGGTGAAAAGAGGCATGCAAATTCAAAGAGTAACAAACTTGTATGCCATCACTGTGGAAAATTAGGACATACAACAAACATCTGCCAAAACAAGAATGGTAAGTCCAATCCTAAACCCAAGTTCAATGGTTATTGCTTTAGCTGTAAGAAGTTTGGACATAAAGAACATGAATGTTGGGCTAAGGAAAATGATGCACCTTCCACATCAAGAATCAATGGATATTGTTACAACTATCAAAAAAATTTACATAAGGCACAAGATTGCAGATCAAATGCTAAACAACAATGGACATCAAAGACACAAGCTAAAGCACCAAGAAAAGGCAACACTTACATTTGGGATTATAACCCAAGGAAAATTTTTCATTACTATGAAGAGTATGGAAATGCACCTGAAGACTATATAAAGCCTCATTTCAGAGGAAGATCTAAGAGTTGGATGAATTGAAGCCTAGTTTGTTTTAGTTATTTGAAAATTGGTCATACTAAGAGAGAGAACAAGACAAGAGTACATAATCCTACTGTTGAGGAAATTAGAGCATAGATGAACCAGACATGGGTAAGGAAAATAAAACTGAGCAGAATTGAAACTAATGAAGCTGAGGTCACCCAATCCAATGGATCAGGTGATCACACCATCTCAAACTAATAAAAAGAGGTATGTAAGGAACTGTATTTAAATTTCATATCTTACATCAGTTCCTAACATATACGATGCCAAAGTCCATATCTGCATATGATAAGATGCATCAGGACATATTTTAAAGATAAAGTACCGAGAAAAGTCACTTAAACACTAGAGGTGCCAAGCATTAGTATTATACTAAGATCGAGCTCGTCGGCATATGTGTTGAGCTAGTTTGGATTGCAACCGAGAGATTGTTGGAGTCGACCGAGGACAACTATTTTACACTAACTCCAATGGACATAACATTTATTGCAAACCTACCTCGAAGCCTATAAAGGAATTAATTGTTCATGATTCATTTCACATTGCAATTTGAGATTTCTTGAAGTTTTGAAGCATTGGAAAACTTGATTTTAGCAGAGATTTTCAAAGAATTCTACAGTGTGTCATCAACCATTCAGAAAAAATGTGAACTTCGACAGTTGTTGAGGTACTCTATTTTGTCTTTGAAACCCTTTTAACTTGAAATCATGGCTGCTAGTTCATCTACACCAGTTAAGGGAATGGAGAAGGAATTGAAAGAAGTCCAATTGGTGAGCGACACTTGTGCACCTCCCAACTTGTGAGTCATTCTTGAGAATGTTATCAAGGGTGATCTAACTAGAGCCCTATCTTTGATCCCTCTGAAGGTACTTATGATTCATAACATTAGGGAATGTTACATGTGTAAAATCAGTGAAGTTGGAGACCACGAGCTGAGGGAATCCTATAGGAAACTATATATAGATAGAGCTCTAAAACCTGAACACAATCATATAGTTGAGTGAGGGTTAACTCGAGCCCTAGAGTTTCTGAGGAATTTCAGGGAAGAATGGATCAAAATTATTCTTAGCAGGGTACATGATATGAGCATTTAATTGGAGAATGGACCAGTAAAGATTACCAAGGATATCATACATTGTGTAACTAGTTACCCTACTATCAACGGTAAAAGGACCATGAAATGCTAGGTAAATAAGATATAGAGAAGGTCACTAAAGTCATTTGGAAAAAGAGAGGAATGACAATTTCCACCATCAAAGACTTGGAACTTGATTTTGCAATAAGGGTTATAGCTCACAAATTATGGCTATCAGTCAAGCCGACTAGACAGTGTACCTTGTGTTGCAGTAGACCAAGCATGGAAAATCATCAAGAAGAATCATACATATGACTTGGCTGAGCTACAGCTAACACAGCTTGCCAAGAACCTTGCATCAATCAGGAAAGTGAAGAATTTTGTGTGTAAGTTTGGATCTTTGCTTATATGCATATTTTTCTATGTTCAAAATACTTTTCCTACCTTTGGAGACATAGTATGGAAAATGGATAGACCTATCACCCAACAGATAAATGTACTAATTCAATAGTTAGGTGATAATTTTGATAATGTAATGGGAACATACTTTGTGGAGTTCAAGAAAAGTATGAGACTGAGAAGAAAAATTCCTAGTTCATTAGTAGAACAACATTATGAGGATGTGTGCTTTCTTGTAGACATAGATTACACTTATGTTCAGGATGTAGTACCTAGGGTATCATGGTTAAGGCCATTACCTTATGAATTAAATATAGATGAAACATTTGCAGCCATAACAGCTTTACTAGCGGAATAAATTGACAATGTTGTTAAACATTTTGGTAATTATGAAGAAGCCAAGGCCAAAATTTCTATGAACCTAAAGGCTGGCACCATGGAAAGGAAATGGAAAAATATTGTCAAGAATATAAAAAAGATGGTTGGCATTGCAAGTGATGAGGAAGAAGAGGATGCTTCTCTAGGCTTAACTACTAGAAAAGGAGAGGATATATCTAGTGAAGGAGAAGAAGAAATTGAGTCTGAAGAGGAAGTAGTTGTTAAGGGGAAAGGGAAACAACCAATGGTTGCCAACACAACCAAAGTAAGAAAAGTTAAACCTTAAGATACCCTTCCACTACAAATAGACCAAGGACTAGGGCATCAACTATTTCATCTCCTATGGTGAAAACATCCATATACACAAGGAAGAATGTTGCCGAGAGCAGCTCAGGGAAAAAGAAACAAGTCAAAACCAAAGTTGTGTCGAGCATTTCTGCCAAAAGACCAAGGAAAAGGAGACTAATCTTGAGTGATGAATAAGATGAGGAAATAGACACTGATGTGCCAAGAAACATACCTACAACATCAATCAAACATTCTATATACATTGATGAGGTATGCAAGAACATTAGAAGTTCAACTAGGTTATCTAGATTTAAATTTGTCAAATATGAAAATCAAAGTATAGAGAATAAGGTCAAGTTACGGGAAGCTCTATTACACATGATGAGTACATCCAAATTAACACCTATAGAGATAGGGAATAATGTCCCTACAGAACTTTATGATTTCTTATCTAGTAAATGGTAATTTGCATTGATGACTGAAAGGCAAATTAGGGAAGCAACTTTGGATAGAGTCATCCCACACTTGACAAAGAAATAGAAAGAAAAATTTGTTGATCAATATAAGCAAAAGTTTGTACCTAAACATAGAGCTTATGCTATTTTAAAGAATGATATTGAAGGAGTAGTACAACAAAGTACTCAGAGTTGGAAAGAGATTTTTGGGTTGTCAGTCCCAAAAGACAAGAAAATAGATGAAGGAACCACTAAGCAGAACACCACTGAACAAGTAGAAATAGGGTTTAGACCATCAAAAGAAACAGGCATAGAGAAAACTATAGACTTAACAATGGATAGTCCCATTGACACTACACTGGACAATACTAGCAATATGAATGTCGAGGATCAAGATGAGCCGACAAACACAATTATTGAATTGCCTATCAAGGCTACTGAGGTCGATGAAGAGAATGATGAAGAGAAAGGAGCTGAGAAAGAAAAGCCAAAAGATCAAGAGGTAAATACTGAAAATCCACCTATTTTAGAGGTTGCTCAGACATTGTTAGACAACAGAGACAAAATGGAAGAAACTGGAGACAAGCCTAAAGAATAAGAGGCTATACAAGTGTTGGTAAATTTACCACACTCTGCTTCATCTACCCCCACTAGACCCAAAATGGGGAATGTGCCTGACCAATAGGAAATATTGATTAAGATGAAGTCAGCAATCGAAGTGCTTACTGACAAAGGAAAGGAAATCATTGAAATTGAGCCAATTGACAGCTCACCTGAGCCCAAAAGGAAGAAGCTAAATATGAAGAAGTCACCAGGGATAAATGTCACATTAGATGTGTGTGTGTGTGTAAATGGGTACCTATTGAAAATGACACAAACACTCAATAGGTCATTGCATTAGCTTGAAAGGTTAGTCAAAATGTTCAAAATCACTAATATCGGCCTATTGCCTTCTAACTAGAAAGAGTATGATTAGTTGCATATTTATCCCTCAGAATATGTTCCAAATTAGTGACCAATACTATCCTAGCATGAAGGATTTGATCCAAATTTAAGCTAAAAATGAGAAAAAGCATACAATCTAGCTTTAAAACATGAAATAAAACAATAAACTAGCATGCTAAAATGGATGAAATGTGAGTCTAGAGTGAATCTAACAGCATAACAATATAATTTGATCCTAAGATGAAGGCTTATTTACTCTCAAAATAGGCTTCTATTTATAGAAGAATGGGAGAGAGAGAGAGAGGGGGGGACAAGGTTCATTTATGAATTTGGAGACTCATAAATGAATATG
>MU223470.1:254707-268532 GCA_018584345.1 Thuja plicata
GGAACCTTAAGGAATGTTTTTGTAAATGGTAATGATGTTAAGTTAGAATGTTAAGGAAAAAAAAAATTAATTGTAATTTTAGGTCATAGACCTGATTCCTTATGGGTTCCCTGGCGGGGACATTACAAGTCCAGTGACTACACACTATTCTAAATGAAGGATTTTTAAAATCTATATGATTAAGTAATATAAATGAATATGCAAGATGCAATTTTTTGTTCATCCAAGCTAATTAGATTCATTTTAGAAGCACCAAATTGAAATATGAAAGATTCATTTTAGAGCAAAAAATTCAAATATGCTCTAAAATTAAGATTGTTTGCATGCTTGAAAGTAAAACAACAATGCTAAATGATTAAAAGCTAAGAAAATAAAATGCAGTATAATAATGATAATTCAAAAGTTAGGATCCTTTGTGAACGAAATAAGTTTCTCTTTGATAGAAATCTATCTCGAATCGATGGTCGAGATCGAAAGAAAAGAGTGGCTCAAATTCGATTGAAAGAATCACATGTGCAAAGAATGTGATTGGTCGAAAGATTCAATTGACTGAACTAGCTGATCAACCTTTTTTGGAAACTTCCATATTTAGTTCTCAGTTAACCGAAATGTTTCCAAATTGATAAATAGTGGAGAATCAGTTAACTGAGTGGAATTGGATTGTCTCCAATTTGATAATCAATTAACTAGATTTGATGATGTCATATGCATTTTTAATAATTTAAATGATTTTGAATGCATATTTGTTTTTATTAATTAATTTAATTCTCTTTTTTATTTAATTGACAAATTTGTAAAAAATTTTACTTAATATATTAGAATATTAATTAAATAATTAGTATAAAGTTTATTTGCCAATGTAACGTGATTTTAGGGATTAATTAATTAATCAAGTAAGATGATTGATTGGGACCTAGGGTATAGGTCAGATCAGTTTGAATTTGATAGATTGAGGAATTTCCTATTTGATTTAGGACTTAAGGTTTATCAAGATTAGGGTTTCTTGATTAATTGTTGAGATTGGGGATTTATGGTTTAGATGACCATTTTTATGTGATTATAGTTCGACCTCATTCCTTACTTATAAAAAAAATAGGGTGATGGATCTTAGGATGCACTCCTTTGAGGTATCATGTATTCATTACATAACCCTATCTAGGTCAGCTACAATGTGGTTTGTCATAAAGGTTTTTCATGTCACACCTCATCTCTCTTTTTTCTTACCTTTGAGGAAACATACTTGTAATGTCATTGCAGGTGAAAAAATATCAAGTGTTGATCTTTAGGTGCTCATCCTTTCCAGACTTTTAAACCGTACAATTCAAGATTTTTAGCAAATTTTTATTTGAGGCCTCAGCCTGTCCATTACCTTGCGGGTAATATACACGGTGGGCATTAGAAATGCATGCGTGAATTTGGGTCTTTTCCTGCAACTGCAAACACACACACTTCAATGATCCATTAAGTGGTTAGCGGGTTAGAAAATATGAAAACTAGAATATTAAAAACATCCTAAGCTAACCGACATTGGTTCATTGCCTTCTAGTAGGTAGGAGTATGGACTTTTCTCTCAGGTCATCGCAAAGGTTCTAAACAAAGTATTTTTAAACTTTATATGATTAAGCAATATAAATGAATATGCAAGATGCAATTTGTTGTTCATCCAAGCTAATTAGATTCATTTTATAAGCACCAAATTGAAATGTGAAAGATTCATTTTAAAGCACCAAATTAAAATATGATTTAAAATTAAGATTGTTTGCATGCTTGAAAGTAAAACAACAATGCTAAATGATTAAAATATAAGAAAATAAAATACAGTATAACAACGATAATGCAAAAGTTAGGATCCTTTGTGAAGGAAATGAGTTTCTCTTTTATAGAAATCTATCTCAAATCGATGGTCGAGATCGAAAGAAAAAAGTGGCCCATATTCGATTGAAGGAAGCACAATCCATGTGCAAAGAATGTGATTCGTCGAAAGATTCAGTTGACTAAACTAATTGATCAGTCTTTTTTGGAAACTTCCATATTCATTTCTCAGTTAACTGAAATGTTTCCAAATTGATAAATAGTGGAGAATCAGTTAACTGAGTGGAACTGGATTATTTCCAATTGGATAATCAGTTAACTGGATTTGATGATGTCATATGCATTTTTAATAATTTAAATGATTTTTAAATGCATATTTGTTTTTATTAATTAATTTAATTCCCTTTTTATTTAATTGAAAAATTTGCAATTTTATTTAATTTAATTTTTTTTAAAAGGTGGTAATGCCACTTGATATATTTATATATTAATTTTAAACTAGTTCAAAGAGCTCTCGGAGAAAAGAACTGGAAAGAAAAACTTCAATCATTGCTCATATAAAAAAGGAAAATTAAACCATCATAAGATCCCCAACAAAATATTAATTAAATAATTAGTATAAAGTTTATTTGCAAATGCAATGTGATTTTAGGGATTAAATAATTAATCAAGTAAGTTGATTGATTAGGACCTAGGGTTTAGGTCAGATCAGTTCAAATTTGATAGATTGAGGAATTGCCTATTTGATTTAGGACTTAAGGTTTATCAAGATTAGGGTTTCTTGATTAATTATTGAGATTGGGGGTCTATGGTTTAGATGACCATTTTTATGTGATTACATTTTCCCCTCTTTGAATTTATGTGTGATCAGGGCATTGATTTAAAGACTTTTTATTGATGAGATCGAGAATAGTTTGATTTGAAACAATGAAACCATTCTTTAGAAGAGAGAATCGACTCTGAGCTTGATTGTATGAAGATCGATCAAAAGATATAGAATGATCATTTTGATTTGAAGCGATGAAACTGAACATCTTTCAAGAACTCTTAAACCTTTTGATTGGTTTTAACAAATAACCAGTTTGATTTGAAGCGATGAAATTAATTACCATTAAGAGATTTGATTAGCAAGAAAATTGACTTGATTTGAAGTATGAAGCCAATTTGATCAATGTATCTAGTTTCAATAATGAATAGCTCGTATAAGAATGATCTTGTCTGGTTTCAAGTGTATTCATCATTGTATAAGACCATTGATTAGGTTGCTTTTGATTTAAGATGATCTCAACTTTATTTGATGAGATGAAGTTGAGATGCCCCAAGCAATGGGGTTTTGATTAAGGATGTGATCACTAGAATGTTGATGTCATGATCTTTCCCCCTCTAGAGAAAAATTGAAATATGGCTAGGTGCCCCAGTGATGAGAAGAAATTAGATTGATAACATGATACAATAAGAATTTGATCTGATTAGAAATAGGTCCCAAGTGGTTAGGACAAAAGATGTACTTGATGGGAGGTCATGTTTGACCAAGATTGACAAAAAGTAAGATAGGAGGATTGATTAGAAGAAAAGCATGAGATATTTCCATGGGTTGTCCAAGCGGTCAGCTACAGTTGACTAAAAAAGTCAAATGTTAGATTTTGATTTTGATTTTGATCCTAAAAATGGAATCAGGATAGTTGAATTAGCGAGGGGTTTCATGTTCACACACAACTCACCACTTGACAATGAGAAGATTAATTGATAAGAACCACAGATCCTTCACATTGGAGAGAGATGTTGATATTATGCCCATTTCAACACCATGTAGATGCAGATGTAGATGTAATACTAACATGAATGCAACCTAAGGTGTAGTCACTAAACCTTTAGCGTTGAAAATTTTCATCATTGAGCATTTTTGGAACATCGGAGTCGATACAATCCTTACTAGTGCCACTGCGACCATAAAAATATGAATATGGCTTTCATTAGATAAGATATGAGAAATTAATGTAAGCATCAAGGCACAACAACCGAGATGACATGAACATTATTTCTAGTCGATGTTGCAAGAGTATGCTAGTATCAAGGCATTCAAATCCAAGATAACCATGAGTGCGATCTTGCGTAAATAAGAAGAGAAATAATAGTCAAGGAGATAGTTCTGACCTCATCTTGGCATACAAATAAATAGGATCGAGAGATGTGAGGCTTTTCCACCTTAATGCGGGAGCTCTTACCACATACACCTTGTTTATTTGACATTGTTGGATCATTAGAACCACACCAACAAGCAGTAGACAAAGAAAATATTAACAAAAAGTCAATGAGAATAGAAAACATACAAAGAGAAGTTCATCATTCTTCAGCTAGTTTCAAAGTTTTTGGATGTGTATATGTATGAGGTGTTGAGAAACACCATCATTCTTGTGAGTGTATTGTGTTTGATTTCTATCGATATGTTGTTTATGTTTGCAGTATCCAATGTGTGTTAAGAAACATAGATGCATCCAAAGATAGTGTTAAGAAACACTTTTGATTAGGGTGTTGAGAAACACCTATTTGTGTTAGTAGCAAGTTATCCTTCAGAAATGACAATATTACTGACTCTGGTGTAAGACAAATATGTGATCAAATTTGGGGAATCATGCCCCATGCTAACAACAGATGACTTACTTGAATCATACTGTGAGGAAAAAACTAATTTGATTGCCCCTAGGTTATGACTCTGGATTGATTTCAAGCTAGGAGGGTTCTCAGAAGAACCAAAGTGTCACAAAAGTGACTAAAAGTTATGTACAACTGAAGCAAAGGATTGATGCCAAGACTAAGCATTGATAGATGGAGCGTTGAGTACAAGAGGCACCTATTTACAAGGTTTTCACCTACTTGGGAGAGATGATATCTAGTATAAATTGACTTGATTTGAAGCAATGACGCCAATTTGATCAATGTGCCTGGTTTCATAAATGAATGACTCATCTAAGACTGATCTGACATGTTTCGAGTGTATCCATCACTGTATAAGATAATTGATTAGGTTGCTTTTGATTTATGATAATCTCAACTTGATGTGATGTGATGAAGTTGAGATGCCCCAAGTCATGGGGTCTTGCTTGATGATGTGATCATTGAAAACCTGGTAAGCATGTCTATGTCACCAGCCTTTTTTTGTTCTTTTTCAATTTTTTGTATTTTTTATTTTTTTGATTGATGCATCAAGGTACCTATTGCTAGGTTTTCACCAGGATGATCATTTTTTCAGGACTTTGTACAATTTTTAGAAATTTTCCAAGATCATAAGTATGTACATGGTGTTGATCACCGAGAATGCCTTAGGTGTAGAACTTCTTTAGATGGAGAGTGTTGATGGGCTCCTGAAGTGGTTCTCATTCAGGTAAGGAGACTCAGTAGATGCTGGAGCCAAATTTTGTAGTAATAATGTAAGGACCCAACCAGTTGGGTTCAAACTTCACTTTCTACTCTTTATGTGACTGATTGTGGGGATTTTGTCTCAACACAAGTTCGCCCACCTGAAGTTCTCTAGGTCTTAATTTCTTGTTGTATCCTCTTAACATTTTTTTTTATAATCTTTGAGATGGTCAAATGCCACTTTTCGACGTTCATCTAGCAGCTCTAGTTCTTAGAGTCTTAAAAATATGTATTCTTCATCTCGTATAAGTCTACGCAAAGAAACCCTAAGAGATTAGATTTCTACCTCTAGGGGTAACACTGCTTCTGCCCCATATACCAGTGTCAATGGGGTTGCCCCTATAGGTGTTATGATGCTTGTTTTGTAAGCCCATAATACAAGATTGATCTAAAGGTGCCAATCCTTTCTAGACTTGTTAACCATATGATGCAAGATTTTTAGCAAATTTTTATTTGAGGCCTCAGCATGTCCATTACCTTGTGGATAATATACACAGTGGGCACCAGAAATGTATGTGTTAATTAGAGTCTTCGCCTGCAGCTGAAAACACACATACTTCAATGATCCATTAAGTGGTTAGTGGGTTAGAAAACATGAAAACCAGAATATTAAAAACATCCTAAGCTAACTGACACTGGTTCATTGACTTCTAGTAGGTAGGAGTATGCACTTTGGTCTCAGGTCATCGCAAAGTCCAGTGACTACACACTGTTCTAAACGAAGTATTTTTAAACTCTATATGATTAAGTAATCTAAATGAATATGCAAGATGTAATTTTTTTTTCATCTAAGCTAATTAGATTCATTTTATAAGCACCAAATTGAAATGTGAAAGATTCATTTTAAAGCACTAAATTCAAATATGCTCTAAAATTAAGATTTTTTGCATGCTTGAAAGTAAAACAAAAATGCTAAATGATTAAAATCTAAGAAAAGAAAATGCAGTATAATAATGATAATGCAAAAGTTAGGATCCATTGTGAAGGAAATGAGTTTCTCTTTTATAGAAATCTATCTCAAATTGACAGTAGAGATGGAAAGAGAAGAGTGGCTCAGATTCAATTGAAGGAAGCACAATCCATGTGCAAAGAATGTGATTGGTCAAAAGATTCGGTTGACTAAACTGACTAATCATTCTTTTTTGGAAACTTCCATATTCAGTTCTCAATAAACTAAAATGTTTCCAAAATGATAAATAGTGGAGAATCAATTAACTGAGTGGAACTGGATTGTTTCCAATTTGATAATCAGTTAACTAGATTTGATGATGTCATATGCATTTTTAATAATTTAAATGATTTTGAATGCATATTTTTTTTATTAATTAATTTAATTCCCTATTTTATTTAATTGACAAATTTGTAATTTTATTTAATTAATATATCATAATATTAATTAAATAATTAGTATAAAGTTTATTTTCCAATGTAACATGATTTTAGGGATTAATTAATTAATCAAGTAAGATGATTGATTAGGACATAGGGTTTAGGTCAGATCAGTTTGAATTTGATAGATTGAGGAATTGCCTATTTGATTTAGGGCTTAAGGTTTATCAAGATTAGGGTTTCTTGATTAAGTGTTGAGATTGGGCCTCTATGGTTTAGATGACCATTTTTATGTGATTAAAGTTTGACCTCATTCTTTACTTATAAAAAAACATAGGGTGATGGATCTTAGGATGCATTCCTTTGAGGTATCATGTATTCATTACATAACCCTATCTAGGTCAGCTACAATGTGGTTTGTCATAAACATTTTTCATGGTGCACCTCGTCTCTCCTTTTTCTTACCTTTGAGGAAACATAATTTTAATGTCATGTAGGTGCAAAAATATCAAGTACCTGTGTGTGTATATTATGTACCTGATAAGAGAGACACAACACATCAATAAGTCATTGCATTAGTTCAAAAAGGTTAGATAAGCATGTAAAACCAACTAATATCGACCTATTGCCTTCTAACTAAGAAGAGTGTGATTAGTAACATAATAGCCCTCAGATTATGCCACAATCAGTGACATATACGACCTAGCATGAAAGATTTTAGTTTAAAAACAAGCTAAAAGATGAGAAAACATGCATTCTAGCTCTAAGAATATAAATAAGAACAAAGTGAAAGCATGAAATAAGAAGTGAAATATGTGTCTAAGATTAATCTAATAGCATAACATTGCATTTATGATATGAGTTGAAGGCTCATTTGCTCTCAAAAATGGCTTCTATTTATAGAAGAATGAGAGAGAGAGAGAGGGGAGGCAAGGTGGATTAATGAGTTGAGGGACTCATTAATGGGGGTGTAAGAACCATTAATGCCTTGGGCATTAATAAGGCGTGGAGGAGACATAGGCTTAAGGCATCTTCATTAATAAGAAATTAATGAAAGCCTTAAAGAAGCAAGGGAAGGGTGTAAGAGGGTGGCTTGAGAAGGTGGACTTGAGAAAGTCATGCTTGAGAAAGTGGACTTTCTCAAGTGGGTTGAGTTGTTAATCATTCCTTAATGGAATGTGACAATATTAGGAGGTGGGTTAGGGTAGAATTAGGATTAGGATTAGATTTAGCAAGGGTGAATGGGTTATTTTGCAAGTGGGTAATTGATTTAGAGATTTATTTAATTCCTTTATAATTAAATACTATAGCCATGTTTGAATTCGATTTGATTTAACTGGTTTGAATTGATTTGAATCATATGGCAATAATAGTTAGTAAAATTCAGTGATAAAAATCACCTAGTAAATTAAATTAATTTGAAGAATTATGCCAAGTAGTAACAGGGTCATTTGGACATAATCAAGGGTATGATCACACTTAGGGAAAATAGGGTCCATAGTTGCAACAGACCTAATTCAGGTGGTTATATTTTCCCCTCTTTGAATTGATGTGCGAGTAGCACATTGATTCAAAGAAATTTTTTGATTTTGACTTTTAGAAAGATTGAGAATTTTGTTCTTGGTTGTCAAACGAAATGTCTGATGAAATCAGTCTCGCACTTGATTGAACAAAACTAATAGAATTGATTTTGAACTTGGTTTTCGTCCAAAGATCAAATAAAAGAATTTAAAGATATCAATTTTGAACTTGGTTGTCATCCAAAAAAAAATTGATAATACTGATTCTGAACTTGGTTGTCATCCAAAAAGCCAGTATGAAGCTGCTAGGAGCTTAATAAAAATCTCTTAAAATGAGGAAACATAAGATATCAAGCTCATGAGAACCAAAGATTTCTATCCAACAGTTCTGACTTTAGTCAAGGAAACTGTTATGCCCCTATTTTGTTTGATAATGAAGTCATTTTTAATGTTGTTTCAAGCAAAATATTAATTGATGATAGTGTGATCATGCCCCCTCAGGAACGAAATAGAAGGAAGAGAATAAAATCCCCTAGTTGAAAGAATGTATCTATTGTAGGAAGCGGTGAGGCCAAGAAAGAATGGGGTAGAAGAAGGTGTGTTTAAAAATAAATGCATGATTACCAAGTTAATTACATAAAAATGGGAGTGATAAGACTAATAAAATGATGTTAGACCAAGATGTATGATAAAGTGTGCAGTATCAAATGTATGATGTTAGAACGAATGAAGCAAATTCACAATTTTCAAAATTACCGTAGAAATGGCACTGTGCTGCTAAAAACATCTTAGGAACATTCAACTTGGTTCCTAATCAATCAAAAAGAGAACAAAAATAAATTTGTAGTTGTTCGGGAGGAGTTTTGAAACTCCTAAATGTCTCAAAAGACCCATATAAGCCCCCAAAATTACCATTTCACTATTCATTTTCACTTTCCTCCATAGAAATTCAGAGAGCTCTACAGAGAAAATGGTAGTCCCTGTGAGGAAGCACCATTTTGAGATAAGCCATCAACATCAGCGTCTAGCCAACTACCCATCGTCAGTAAGTGCTTGATAAACTACCCTGTGAATTTTGCAATTTTCAAATTTATGCATTTTTGTGGCTTTTAGAGCCCTTTCAATTTAGAATTGCATCTAGGATTCCGGATGCATCCTACGAATCCCGCATCGCATCCAGTTTTTCCTGGATCACATCCAATTTTTTTGGATTCCTGCATCACATTTGGTATTTCCTAGATCTCATCCAATTTTAGTGTTTTTGCTATGTTTTCAAGGGAAATCCATCAATGTGTTGCATCCAGGGTTCTTAGGATTGCACCCCACATTTAGGATCGCATCCTGTATTTCAAGGATCGCATATGGTAAACGCAGTCGTATCCTGTATTTCTAGGATCGCATCTGGTAGAAAACTTAGAAGTCTAATGTGTTTGATCTATTTGCATCCTGCAAACTTGGAATTACTTAGCGGAGTAGGAGTCTATCCCTATATTATAGATAAGATACTGATGTATAGCCATTTTTGTCCAAAACAGGCCTAGTTTGAGGTAGTCACATTTCATGGCACTTACCCTGCGCATGTACTTGCATTGTTAGGACATTTGTCAGATGATGATCAGACGACTATGATCTGATGTAGATTACATTCCTTGATAGGTTTACCCGAGATCAGGGTAAACTGTGGGTTGTTGACTTCTCTTACTGAGAGATGGCATTCAAAGCACAACACCTTCCATTTACCAATAGGAGAGATCACTATGACCCCAGAGGATGTTTGGAGGATACTTCAGGTACTGATGACCAGACAAGAGGTTTTCTTTGAGTCTCGAGCTGGCGTGGCTATTGGTGCTGCACGCAGATTTTTCTAGGATGACACCATACACCGAAGATATCTATCTTGGGACTACATGGTCAATCACTATGATCAATTATCTGTTTACTTAGCTTGTCTGGTAGGCGGCATCCTCATTCTAGATAGGGGCCAACATGGATTCATGGTCAACTGGGTGAGTATTATCGAGCAGATGGTCATCCACCATCAGCAATTTTCTTGGGGGAGCTGTATCTTAGCTCACATGTACTGAGAGATACATGAGATTGTATACCATTATACCCGCAATATGACTATGGGTATCCTTATTCTTCATATTTGGGCCTGGGAGCACATCCCTATTACACAGCCAATTGTAGATAGGCAGAGGGCACCTGAGCAGCCCTATGTATATATGTATGAAGGCCTTTTACAGTAGCCCCATTTGGGAAAGATTGAGTACTGGCGTCAATTATTTGACGATATGATAGAGGTCATTTGGCGACCATATCTAGATTGTGAGGTGTGGACCTCTGATGCCCGACAGGTGCCTTATTTGTGCCAGAGTCCATATCTCAATGGCCAGACTAGGTATGTTATAGAGTGGTTTGTCATCACTACAGTATTGAGGCAGTATGGTCGGTGGGAGGGACGGACAAAGGATATTGCAGTATATGCCTGAACCAGAGATGAGACATCCTTATGGGGGGCACAGTTGACCTATGAGACTGCACACCAGGAGATCCAGGATATGGTTGCTATAGACTGGGATCTCTAGCCAGATGTAGAGGACACAGGTGTGTCAGATGGTTATGCTGCTGAGAGGCTCCAGTACCCCTTCCCTCATTTCACTGTACTAGAGGAGATTATTCCTTGTATAGAGGAGCCACTAGACTAGGATCCTGATGATCAACCAGTCAGGGGTAGAGGAGGCAAAGATAGGGCTCCTGGTAGACATGGAGGCTGTGATGGTGGGAGGGATGGTGGCAGAGATGGCAGGTGTCCTCCTACTGATGATGGCCATGATGGAGATGATAGGGGTGGTGGTGGAGAGGCTGTCGATACAGGTGGAGCCAGCGGCAGTGGGTAGGGAAAACAATAGAGATTTAGATTTGTGGCCCCTCAGAGAGATACTTGGCCATTGCTTACAGGATAGCAGCAGCGACAGAGGTGGCAGGGGTCCCAGGATCAGGATACAGGCAGAGATGGAGATCCACTATCTAGATGTGAGTAGGAGAGAGAGCAGCTCCGAGCCAGGATCACAACTTTGGACACCATAGTCACTACTGTCGATGCTTTACTAGTGGACAGGGATCTACAACATGAGCAACTGAGAGCAGAGAGAGATGCACAGGCCCAGACAGCAGTCAATCAGGGATAGATGGCTACATATTATTACACCCTATATCATGCGGTTGTTCCAAAGGGGCAGAGAGCACCTTCATTATCTAGAGTGACTCAGTAGTCAGAGGGGGCCATGCCTCCTCCAGCGACTCCTTTTGTACCACCTCCTCCTCCTCCTGACCAGGGAGAGGGGGCAGGACACAGTTGTCATTCTGTACCATGTATATTTTTTAGATTATATTTGTATATCCAGATCCTGCTGAGATCCCCTCTTTTGTATATCTGGATCCTTCTGAGATCCATTTTTGTAGATGATATTCATGCATGTATATCAGATTCATTTTGGCTCACTGATACTCTTTATGCTCACTGATACACTGATACTCTGTATTTGATCTGTACCATGTTATGATGATATATATCTAATGCAACTTCTTGATTCTGACAGGTTTCATGAGTTCTTTTTTCTTTCATAGATGTGGTAAATGTATCTTTTGCACATGTGATGATATCTTGGTCTCTTGATGAGTTAGTTTGTAGATGATAACATTATTTTATGATTAGATGTGATGAGTCATTACTGATATAAATATGTTTTAAATGATACTCATGTGAAAATGCAAATGTATGTTTCTTTTGATTTTCCAGTTATGCAAAATAGATGTATGGATGCACGTTAGGATGAAAAAGTAAAAATGCAATACATGGATGCTTTATTTTTGTATTTTTTGGGTTCTTCTTTTCAATGAATGCAAAATGTATGCTATGGATGTGCAATGATATTTGATATCAATAATATGGATGATGTAATTAACTTGATGTGTAGAAGAAGATAGAAATCATTTTTGAGCACAAAATTCCTTATGCTATTATTTCTTGTATAAATGCATCATGCAATCTTTAAATGCAGCTATATGCAGACTCTTAGGACTTGTCATTGATTAGAAAATATTGCAACATTTTTATCATCATTGGGCACTTTTTGGAATAGACCACCTGATAGTACAACCATCACTAATACCCATTGATATTATGATAATATGAATACTGTGTTTTATTGGAATGTCAAAAATAGACTTTAAGCATCAAGGCATAGAAGCCAAGATAACAAAATAATCACCCTTCTTTTAATATACCAGATTTTGATTAAGGTAAGATATTGGACCCGTAATGACCTTGATAATTCATATCCTTGGGTACATTATGATTCGTATACCTTTAATGAGAATCTGGATCAGAAAATAGACAAGGAAATTGTTTCAACCTCACCGTAGTTTACACATAATGAAAATCGAGACATATATCAAGAAACATTGCGTTTGTGAGGCAAACCATCCTAGAGAAACCTAGCAACTGTAACTGACTATGCTAGCAAAGATGCCCCCAGTGCAAAATGACTTATTCCTAAGATGTCAAGATAGACAAATCCCAAGCGAAGATAAGATAGTCATTTAGGAAGATGAAGTCAACGTATGAGCACAGGAAAAAGTATGAAGGCCTAGTATTAGTAGTGCATTGATAGATGGAGCGTAGAACACAAGTGACACTTGATTGCCAGGTTTTCACCACTTGGAAAGATCTTTTTGTTTCTTTTTCTTTTGCTACCAAGATGCCTATTTTACCAGGTGCTCATCAAGGCACTTTTCTCTTTTTCAATTTTTTTTCTATTTTTGTTTTTTTTAATGTTTTTGTAGTATCAAGGCGCCTGTTTACCAAGTTTTCACCAAGGATACCCCTTTTGTAGGATCTTTTTCCACTATTTTTGAATTTCTTCAGGATCAATTTTCTGAATGTTTTTGGTATTTTGTAAGAAATTTTTGTTGTACAGGCTCTGCTAGCTGAACATTAAGCGTAGAACCACTCCAAATGTAGAGTGTTGATAGGATCTAGAAGAATGTCTCCTTCAGGTGTAGCTAACTGATAAGCTCCAGTCCCAAAGGTAGCAGTGATAACATAAGGCCCTAGCCAGTTAGGTTCAAACTTTCCTTTCTACTCCATGTTAGGCTGGTTTTTAGGATTCTTCTTGAGGACAAGATCTCATACTTTAAATTTGTGTGGCTTTACCTTTTTGTTGTAACCTTTTCACATACGTGCTTGATACACTTTGAGGTGATCAAATGCTTGTTGTCTACACTCATCTAGTAGGTCTAAATAATTCACCCTATCTATGTGGTACTACTCTTCAGTAACCAATCCTTGTAAAGATATTTGCAAAGATGGGATTTCAACCTCAATAGTTAGTACTGCCTCAGTGCCATAGACTAGAGCAAATGGTGTGGCTCTAGTAGGTGTTTGGATGCTTGTTCTGTAGGCCTATAGTGTCAGATTCAGTTGTAGGTGTCAGTTTTTGCCAGACTTTCTCACAGTTTGGTGTAGGATCTTGAGAATATTTTTGTTTGATGCCTCAGCCTATCCATTACCTTGAGGATAATAGATTGAGGAGAAATGTTGAGTAAAATGGAACTGTTCACAAAGGTCATCAATGTCTTGATTTCTAAATTGGCCCCCATTGTCTGTTACAATTGAAGAGGGTATCCCATATCTACAAATAATGTAGTTCAGAATGAACATAGCCACCTATTTTCCAGTGGCT
>MU223470.1:277196-290111 GCA_018584345.1 Thuja plicata
TTAGTATGTGTTTAGTTCAACTCCCATGAAAATCTCCAAAAACAACCTGCAAACACTTGTTAAGCTACAAAAATACCAAAAGCACAACTTGTCAAAATGTTAGGATTAGGCAAATGAAATGCACAAATTTTCCAACCAAATGCAAGCCTAAAAGTTTACTGAATGCGATGAAGTATACTGTATGCGAGCTTCCTTACCAAATGTGATCCCTTTCTTACCAGATGTGAGCCTAAACTAAAAATGACCCAGGAAATCTTGAATGTGAGCCTCATTTTCTGTGGTGCGAGTGCGTACCCCTGATGCGATCCTGAAAGGTTAAAAATGATCCTATGATAAAATTCTGAGCATGAAAATTGGCAAAAAAGTGCTAGAAAATGAGGCCAAGTCAAAAATCATGCCCCACGATGAGCACCATAAATGTGTGTGTATATTATGTTCCTGATAAGAGAGACACAACACATCAATAAGTCATTGCATTAGTTCAAAAAGGTTAGATAAGCATGTAAAACCAACTAATATTGACCTATTGCCTTCTAACTAAGAAGAGTGTGATTAGTAACATAATAGCCCTCAGATTATGCCACAATCAGTGACATATACGACCTAGCATGAAGGATTTTAGTTTAAAAACAAGCTAAAAGATGAGAAAACATGCATTCTAGCTCTAAGAATGGAAATAAGAACAAAGTGAAAGCATGAAATAAGAAGTGAAATATGTGTCTAAGATTAATCTAACAACATAACATTACATTTAGGATATGATTTGAAGGCTCATTTTCTCTCAAAAATGGCTTCTATTTATAGAAGAATGAGAGAGAGAGAGAGGCGAGACAAGGTGGATTAATGAGTTGAGGGACTCATTAATGGGGGTGTAAGAACCATTAATGCCTTGGGCGTTAATAAGACATGGAAGAGACATAGGCTTAAGGCATCTTCATTAATAAGACATTAATGAAAGCCTTAAAGAAGCAAGGAAAGGGTGTAAGAGGGTGGCTTGAGAAGGTGAACTTGAGAAAGTCATGCTTGAGAAAGTGGACTTTCTCAAGTGGGTTGAGTTGCTAATCATTTCTTCATGGAATGTGACAATATTAGGAGGTGGGTTAGGGTAGAATTAGGATTAGGATTAGATTTAGCAAGGGTGAATGGGTTATTTTTCAAGTGGGTAATTGATTTAGAAATTTCTTTAATTCCTTTATAATTAAATACTATAGCTATGTTTGAAATCAGTTTGATTTAACTGGTTTGAATTGATTTGAATCATTTGGCTATAATAGTTAATACAATTCAGTGATAAAAATCACATAGGACATTAAATTAATTTGAAGAATTATGCCAAGTAGTAACAGGGTCATTTGGACATAATCAAGGGTATGATCACACTTAGGGCAAATAGGGTCCATAGTTGCAACAGACCAAATTTAGGTGGTTACAGTACCATCAATAGCAATCATGTAGAGTGTAACATAAGGTAAAATATTAGTGTTTAAACAAAATAATTATTTGTTTTTGTTGTGTTCATATAATCAGATGTGGGAATTGATAGATTGTGTCCTAACAAATCTAGCAAAACACAAAACTTTAAAATAATCAACCAATGTATTGTAGTGAACACCTGAATTAATTATTTGTGAGACAACATAAATAACTAGTACATTGACTATAGCACGTCGCATAGGTTACTTAGAACCTTCTAAATAGAGACTAACCACACTAATCATTATACATGTAAGAATATATTAAAAATACATCTGAGTGTCAACATGAGTGTATTGTAATGCATATGCATTATGGGTCCTACTATGTCAATCATATTTGTGCTAAATATGAATGCTTAGCCATGTCTTCCCCCTACCACATCCTTGTTTATATAACCTATTATATGTAGTTATCACACATATAAGGTGAAAGGAAACTAAGTGTGTGGAAAATAGTTCCCTACGCTAAACTCCCGAGAAGAGGATCATGCAAATTCATATTTAACCCTTAGCAATTACAGAATGATAATACAATAATATGCATACATAGAAAAAATGAGAATGACACAATGATTTACCCTCAGGAAAACCTTTCGGTAAAAACCCCAGCACTCCAAAACCTGCACAATGTATTAATCAAAACTATTACTGTTTACAATACACTTGCAATGCAAGTTCTTTCAGGAGATAATCGACACTTGAAGACAAATTCGGCAACATAAAAATGTTCTAACAATACACTCACTTCTCCCTCAGATTTGCAACCCTAAAAAATGCTTATATCATGTGCTTCCCTTTTTAGGGAAACTTCCAAAGACAGTCGTATTAGGGTTTTACCATTCTCTAAGAAAATAGGAACAGTAATTATAAAATTATAATGAAACAATTGCACATATGAAAGAAAAAGGACTTATCTTTATTTTATTTTGAAAAAAAATAGTACACCCAGGTCCATGTTACAGTTTTTGATCCAAAACTATCAAAATATGTGAAATTGTATTATATTGTATTATCTTCTCTTTACATTTTACATTATATGTGTGTGTGTGTGTGTGTGTGTGTGTGTGTGTGTGTGTGTGTGTGTGTGTGTGTGTGTGTGTGTGTGTGTGTGTGTGTGTGTGTGTGTGTGTGTNCTTCTCTTTACATTTTACATTATATGTGTGTGTGTGTGTGTGTGTGTGTGTGTGTGTGTGTGTGTGTGTGTGTGTGTGTGTGTGTGTGTGTGTGTGGGTGTGTGTGTGTGTGTGTGTTTGAGTGGCTTTCACACCTCTTTAGGTTGAAAAGACACAACCCTTATTACAAATTATTTTGAAAAAACAATAAACCAACTAAAAAATAACTACCTAAATTTTGGACTTGGCTTTGGTCAAAAATCCAAAACACTTCATGAAAAGCTAATATTTTTTTTGGATATAGGAAATTTGATTTCCCAAGCTGGGTTGTGTTTAGATTTTTAAATGTCAACTATCTTCAACCTCTGTCGGCATCATCTTTGTAGCAGGTTGAAATTCTAGCATTTTCTAAAGGCTTTGATTAGTTAGTTCTATTTATTTGTGTCATAAAGCTTCCTTCCTTTGATTTTTTTTATTATGGAGAAACTTGCTTCTTGATAATGGATTGGGCTTCTAAATTCTCAAAATCTAGGGTATCACCAGTGGCTCTTTCTGGGGATGTATGCTCCCTATGAGCATAGCAAGATTCTAGCTATCTCTAGAGAATCAGACCAAGTATCCACACTTAATCTGATGCAAAGTGAAATTGGGTGGCCCCAGGCCTCCCCAAAAAAGTGAACACTGCTTCTTTCCTCTATCGAACACATAATTCTGATCATGTAATTATGTGTGTGACTTTATGCACATGTTGAGAATGATACAACACTTCAATAATTCATTATATTAGTGAAAAATCATAAAAAGCAAGGGTTTGACATTGATCACTAAAACTGACCTATTGCTTCCTATCTAAGAAGAGTTTGAAGAATGCAATAATATGCCCTTAGATTATGCATAAATCATTGACAAAAATAACCTAGAATGAAAGATTCAAATGAGATTAATCTAATATGCTCAAGAAAAGTCCATTTTAAACTCCAAGATGAAAGATTATATCAATACAACTATTAGAGCTAAAAAGCAATATAAATCCCTAGAAATATGAGCAGCATAAGTTTTCTCTTTCAACTCTCCAAATATGGGCAGCATAAGGATGCTTTCAACTATTAAAATTAAGGGCCATTTGAGCTCAAAAACCATCCAATTTATAGAAAGAAGGGAGGAAGAGGAGAAGACTCTAGAAGGGAATAAAGATAGGTCCTTTTTCTTAATTTTTCCACCCTTCTTTCTATAAATTGGATGGATTTTGAGCTCAAATGGCCCTTAATTTTAATAGTTGAAAGCATCCTTATGCTGCCCATATTTGGAGAGTTGAAAGAGAAAACTTATGTTGCTCATATTTCTAGGGATTTATATTGCTTTTTAGCTCTAATATTTGTATTATTATAATCTTTCATCTTGGAGTTTAAAATGGACTTTTCTTGAGCATATTAGATTAATTTTATTTGAATCTTCCATTCTAGGTTATTTTTGTCAATGATTTATGCATAATCTAAGGGCATATTATTGTATTCTTCAAACTCTTCTTAGATAGGAAGCAATAGGTCGGTTTTAGTGATCAATGTCAAACCCTTGCTTTTTATGAGTTTTCACTAATATAATGACTTATTGAAGTCTTGTGTCATTCTCAACAAGTGCATAAAATCACACACATAATTACATGATCAGAATTATGTGTTCGATAGAGGAAAGAAGCAGTGTTCACTTTTTGGGGGGGACCTGGGGCCACCCAATTTCACTTTGCATCAGATTAAGTGTGGATACTCGGTCTGCTTCTCTAGAGATAGCTGGAATCTCGCTATGCTCATAGGGAGCATACGTCCCCAGAAAGAGCCACTGGTGGTACCCAAGATTTTGAGAATTTAGAAGTCCCAATCCATTACCAAGAAGAAAGTTTCTCCATACTAAAAAAAAATCAAAGGAAGGAAGATTTATGACATAAATAAATAGAACTGACTAATCGAAGCCTTCAGAAAATGCTAGAATTTCAACCTGCTACAAAGACAATGCCGAAAGAGGCTGAAGATAGTCAACATTTAAAAATTTAAACATGACCCAGCTCGGGAAATCAAATTTCCTATTTCTAGAAAAAATATTAGATTTTCACAAGGTTTTTTGGATTTTTGACCAAAGCCAAATCCAAAATTTAGGTAGTTATTTTTTAGTTAGTTTATTGTTTTTTCAAAATAATTTGTAATAAGGGTTGTTTCTTTTCAACCTAAAGTGGTTTGAAAGCCACTCAAACACATATATATACATAATGTAAAATGTAAAGAGAAGACAATACATATAATACAATTTCACATATTTGGATAGTTTTGGATCAACAACTGTAACATGGACCTGGATGTACAATTTTTTTTCAAAATCAGATAAAGATAAGTCCTTTTTCTTTCACATGTAGAAGAGTGTACAGTACTCAACATGATCAGTTGCCACATTTCTTGCATGTCTTCACCCATCATCAAATCTTCCACAATTAGCTCTTACAAATATTAATGACTATCTTAGGAATCTGTCATAATCGTTTCAGTCATGATTACCTTACACATTGTCCAAAGTGCTGAAATTTGGAAAATATCAAATGTAAGGAAATATACAAGGTTGAGACACCTTATTCCTAACATAAGGTATGATTCAATCAAAAAAATTAATAAACTTCTTGATATAAATAAAATAAATAATATTTAAGTATACATAGACAAAACACATACACATAGTTTTCCCTATAAAAAATCTTATTTAGGATGAAAATTCTAGCTTGAAAGGTCACATGTTCTTTTTTCAACTATCTAAGATTTTTTATATATTTTTAGAGCACATCAAAATGGTCTCAAAAATCTTGCACACTAATACTAGATATTCTATTACACCTACAACACCCTCTCACTTTAGCTTAGACTTGCATACATAGTTGCATCTAGTCATCAATATGGACTAAATCCACATATAATTGAAATGTTCATTTCCTAGTGTGGAAAAGAAAAATATAACCTCCATACATCCTCCCAACCTATATGGAAAATAGTGTCAACATGGTAGATCAAATAGTTAAATACTTTGAATTCCATTCATTGTTGGTTTTTTTTTTAAAATGTATGCTTCTTCTTGCAGGTAGCTCAATTACAAAATGTTCATGACTATAAACATAATTAACAATATACATCTATCTTTAATAAATTAAAACTACTTTCTTATTGGCGTAACCCATGCACCTCCTTCAGATACAAGTGCGATTTTTTTAAATATTATGTTTATATTTTAATTAGTAATAATAATACTGTTTGTGATATATAAAGATTTAGACACAAAAAAAGAGAGACAAGAAGATAAGAGAGAGAGAGAGAGAGAGAGAGAGAGAGAGAGAGAGAGAGAGAGAGAGAGAGAGAGAGAGAGAGAGATGAGCTATAGAAAAGAAAAAGATAAAGATACCTATTAAGATACCTAGTACCCATTGCACACCAAAGTTTAATTGCTAGTATAAATACATAATAATATCACCTATAATATTCTAAAACATCGTACATCATTTAGAAAGAAAACAATAATCATGGAAAGTGAAAAAGATGGGGCAAGTCATGAGTTTGACATGAAGAACATTGATATTTAATGTGAGACAAAACACAAATCACACAATGATTTCTCCCATCTACTCTTCAAGTGAATCCCCCATCTAACAAACCATGATTTAGTGGGCATGCCTAGACAAAAAAATCTTCTTCTAGCTAACAAACTACGCTGTCATTGGAGAGCCTCTAATTTCCCCTTCTTAATGCTCGAGGTTGATATATTCATCTCCCCTCCTCGTATGTTATTAATATATTGATGAGATTCATTAGAGTCTTTACATTAATGAATTATTTTCACAATCAAAAGCCCCATGTTATGGTAGTGTCATTTCCAATCCTGGGAAACTCCATTTGTTTTCTGGACATGGCAAGGCAAATTGCTTCACACGGTGTAACTGTCAGTTACGTCACAAAAACTTCTAATTTAAATGTATTATTTAGTTAGATTTTAAAGGGAGGGAAAAGAAGTAGAAGATTCTAATAATCAATTCACCACAATGTTATAAATCATATTTTTTATGATACAAATTGTTGGTTTTGAAATCAACAGATTGGAAAGTTCTCATAGTATGTCAAGCTTTGTGCTCAAACTCTTTAAGTGACTTGTCCAAAAAACAAGATTAATCAAACATGATTGAAATCCTCTACACTTTAGGCTATGCGAAACCTAGGCAGGTAGATTTATTCTCAAACTATATCCTTAAGTTGAAGCTTTTCTATAGCAGATTGAAACTTCTTATATCTTACTTCTACTTTCTATCTTAAAATGGTATAAAGTCTTGAAATAGGCTAATGTGACTATTTTATTCTTTCTTACTCCTACTTTTCTTTTTTCTTCCTTTCTCTATTATTGCTTTTAATTAATTCCTAATATCTTACTGTTTCTTCTCTTCTAACTTCTACTTGTTTTTTGCTTCTACAAATGACCTGATCTCTAACTAAATTTTTCTTTTTATCTTTCCTACTGAAATCTGATTTCAAGTGAATTTATGTATGATGGACCAGTGCCTTCTTCTCCCTTGGGCTGCAGAGTCACCCCTCTTCAAGAAACTACGTATAAATTGGATGAATCTATATGCTAATCCAACCTTCAATATTATTTAATTATTGATTGTCACAACAATTAGTCTAAATTATTTTAAATTTTACTTGAAAAAACCAATTAGAAAAAAATCATATGGATAAGGAAGTCATAACTGAATCTTTTTTATTCTAATTTTCATAAAAATAGATAATTATTTCACAAGAATATTTAAGATAGCCTCTACTTTCTTGAATTAAAACCATAGAGAACTAATCTTGAATTAAAAAAATTTCCATAACACAAAGCATAAAGTAAACACACTTATATTATATTAATTATAAGAGAAACTGCTACAACTGTTCTATAATATGAGTTCTGAATGCATTTGAAACACACATACACACACACACACATATATATATATATATATGAAATAGACGAGAGGTCGTGACTCTTCATCAATTCTTTTGAAAACATAACTATAACTTTTAAACTAAATAAACTAATCACAAAGAAGACTTTATCTTCTTGATCTAACCAAGACTAGACTTGTGATAAATGTGCCTTGTACTTTTTCTCCTCATGAGTATTAGCATCATGAATATTATTTTGTGCCTCAAACTCAAATTTGAACATGTTCTCCATGTCCCTCCAGCTACCTTCAAGGCTAAGTCCATCTCACCTTGAAGTATCCAATGCTTCTCATAAAATGTTATTGCACTCCTCTAACTAGACACTCTACTCCTTTAATTCTCCATCTTTAAGCAACAGGTCAAGCAATCTCATCTTCACTTTATCTCCAAAACCTTCATATTTTTATTTTAAAGCACCTATAAATTTACTATGCTTATCTACCAATGCTTTACCCAATGGAATATCAGTAGAATGAGAATTCTTGAGACTTTCTTCATGCAATCTAGTATTCAACCTCTCCTTTAACTTCTGATGTAGCATGTACACTTTATGGGATGATTTGTGTGACACCCAAAATTTATCAAGACATGAAAACAAATTAATAAGCATGTGGCGTATCAATGTTGAAATATTTTTATACTTAGAATTTTGCAGTTGAGACACCATATTTCTATGTTCCTCTTGTAGTTCTTTATGTTCCATCTACAAACTAGAACCTTTACCAAATGTTATTCTCATTAATCTATCTTTGAAGGATGTGTTCTCTAATTGCAGCTAAGCCTTCTCTATTTTCAATGTGTTTCTTTCTCTGATGAGCAATTTCATCTGAGCTTTGTTTAACTTTGAAATATTTATGCTCATGTCTGTTAGAATAACTAAGAGAGGGGGGGTGAATCAGTGGCCTCAAAAATTAATCCTTAAATCAACCCAAAAAACTTATTACCACATTTATAAGCCTCTAGTTATCTTCATTCCTATAATATGATTGCCTTGAAATATTAATAACAAATAACTAATGCTCATATTACTCTTTCAAATCTTATTCTTACTTTTACTGATTAATAATCTTTCTATTTACCAAAATACAGTAAATAAATAGTGTATACCGATCAATCTAGATTTAATTATGTGAAATGAAAAACAATAAAGTAATGACTCATAAACACATTGACACATGGATTTTAAATGTGGAAACCCTTCTAAGGGAAAAACCACTGGGACTAGTAACCCAAATTTTCACTCTTCTGAAGTGAGCTCGATGAAGAGCCAACCTTGTTAAAGGTTACAAACACACTGTTAGGTGTGACCTTGTTAGAGGATTTAAATGAATATTTTGTCACTTAGTATCTAGCATCTAATTCTACCATCCTTGATCAAACACTCACTTGGCCTGTCAATAGGTATCGGGTATATCCAATGCTACTTTGTATGATCAAAATTTTTGATACTCCTTGGGATGTATCTCAATTAGAGAAGACTTTTAAGTCCTTCTCGGTTAAGAGACTTGATACTTCAATGGTTAAATTGAAATAGTAAATTGATATGTTCACATATACACCTAGAATTGTATATTTTAGATCTATTGTAAGTACATTACCTTTCTGATCAATGTTATCAATTCAATACCTTTTCTCCACACTGTCCTGCTCTTTGATGTTGTATCACTGTTCGTCGGTGTCTATAGAATTTAGCTCTTTCCTTAGCTTGATTGATCAGGTCTAAATGAAGACTTTCTTCTCCTTCAGAATCTCTTCAGCATCTATTCTCTTGTCACTCCCCCTAATTCACATTGAATTATCTTGTCTCTTATATAGACATGATTTCACCATTTCTTTGCTTTCTTGATCTTGGCGTGATCCACAATTCTTGCCAATTCGATTTAAAGAAAAACTCTTGTTTTATCTCGTAGAGATATTCTTGCCAACTAGACAAAAAAACTTTAAATCCTTTACTTATCTCTGGCTTTATGATGCAGCAGTGGCAAGCGGAAGCCTTCAAGCAATGAGCAAGTGGTAAGTTCGAAAAGGTATCAACACCCAAGAGGACAAGGTTAAATGGAAAACTTCAAAGGTCTTAATCACCCAAAAGGGATCCAAGTGCCCAAATACTTATCAAAAGTATTGGAAGGACTAGGGGAATGGTTATCACAACCCAAACACCCAAGACAACCTAATCACTAGGCTATGCCAAGTCCAAAGCACCAACAATTGAGAAGTTCCCAAGATATCTCCTTAACCCAAAAGGAAATCAAACCCCATAAGACAACTTATAAGACTAGGGGTGCCCTACAATCACTGTACTGGCTTGTTAGGTCCTATTCCTTTAGTTCTAATGGTTCTTTCATTCAAAAGAAACCCATAACACTAAGGTGCTTCACAACCTAGGCTTTGGCTTATAGCCTTTTACAGAGGCAAATTCAGACATAAGTCAAAATGTTTCCAAAGGAAGTATTGAATTTATTATGGATTCTGATACCCTTTGAGGTTTTACTAAACATGTCCAAGCACCAAGGATTGAAGGCAAACAGAAGATACTGATGTCACAATTTTTAGACTAGGCTAATAGGCCTAATTAGGCTCCAAATGCACTACAAGTGCTCTTTATCCTAATCCAATACAAAAAATAAGTATGGGGACATGTGTGGGTACACAAAAAAATTCAAAATCCAGTGTTTTAGGTCTTGAGGAACCCCCTATCAAAATCTATAGTGACTGTCCTAAGTCACAGATTGGTGCACACATGAGATGTACACCTAGGGTCTTGTGGCAAAGCCACTTCTCTACATCTCCACATTTTTAACCTGAAAAATATGAAATTACATTGAACAAGGATGAATTCCACCAAGGGGCATCAATTTCCCATGGTGGAATCGATCCAAACACTCCAGCCCTAGGTGAATCCTAATTTTTAGCCTCAAACCCAGGCAGTCTCACTAAAAACTTTATATCTTGCAATCTAGGTTAGATCAACACATGAGACCAGATGCAAATGGAAAAAAGTTCAAAGCTTCAACTTTTGGGGTCACTGTTTCATGCCCCCATGACTGTATCAGTTTGTACAAGATTGTTGTCCTCTGAAATTTATAGAAAAATGGTTTATTTTATTGATTTGAAAATACCAAGTTACACATTATGCCTTCCACCCACGTAAAAGGGCTATTTGAAGGCTTCCCCATTGGTTCCAACTGATTTTTAAACAATCTAACCATTGGACATTTTAGTTACAACTTTTGGCAAAAGTTGTCAAAGTTGCTAAGCAACTTTGACAACATTTTGTGCAATATTTGCAATATTTGCAAGACTAATGACCAAACTTGGTCCTAACTTATTCTAAGCAACTTTGACAACATTTTGTGCAATATTTGCAATATTTGCAAGACTAATGACCAAACTTGGTTCTAACTGATTCTAGTGATCCAACATGGATCTAAGACCTTAAAAAAATGAAAAAGACTAAGATCCTATGATTTTAGGCCTATTGACCACTTTTGACCATAGTAAGCCAAGGGCTTATAATTGTGCCAATCCTAGAAATAGGCCTCACAACTTGGTCTAGGTGCCTAACTAGAATAAACTAGATATGTTTAGGACTCTTAGATTCATTGTTTGTTGGGTGTAGAGTAGGTGCTCCTGCACCATACTCCCCTTGATTTTGAAAACTCAAGTTCCTACTTGAGGATAACTGCTCCACTGAAGTCCCATGTTGCTTGATTTGATCTTCAGTCAGCCATGTAGCTTCTATGGTGGGGAGTCCCTTCCATTTTACTAGGTACTACATATACTTCTTGGTTATGGTCTGCCTTAGTAACTTTGTGTCCAAAATTTCTTCTAAGTCCGTCGGTTTGCTTTGGGGCAGATTGGTGACATAGTCTTCATCTTGGTTGATGTTTGTTTCCTCACCCTGCTCATTCATTGGACCTACTATAGCTTTGTATGGTGTGAGGTCTACCACATTGAATATTGGAGATATTTGCAAAGTTGGAGGAAGGGAGATTTCATAGGTGTTTTCACCTATTTTTTTGAGTATGCTACAGGGGCCTACTTTCTTCATTTGAAGTTTGGAGTATCTACCTTTAGGTAGTATCTCCTTCCTTAGGAAGGCCCAAACCCTGTCTCCTACTTGGAAGTGGACCTCTCTCCTTCTTTTGTCAGCATTTTCTTTGTACTTCAAACTAGATTTTTGCAATGTTTCTTTTACTTGATGCTGCACCTTTGTGATGAGTTCTGCCAATTCTTGGCCTTTTGCATTGATTTTGAAGTCAGAGGGGAGTTCCATCAGATCCAATGGTCCCTTGGGGTGCAAACCATATACTACTTGGAATGGAGTTTTACCAATTGACCTATTTATGGAGTCATTGAAGGCAAACTCTGCTTGGGGCAGAATTGTATCCTAACTTTGTGAGTATTGTTTGGTTAGGCATCTTAAGAGATTGCCTAAGGACCTGTTTACTACCTCAGTCTACCCATCTGTTTGTGGGTGATAGGCAGAACTATAGGTGAGATTTGTGCCCAACTTCTTGAAGAGTGTCCTCCAAAAGTGCCCTTGAAACTTTACATCTCTATCTGATACAATTGTCTGAGGTAAGCCATGGATTCTAACTACTTCTTTGAAGAAGAGATTGGCTATATGAGATGCATCATTTGTGCTCTTGCATGGCACAAAATGGGCCATTTTTCTAAACCTATTCACAATGACAAACACACTATCAAAACCTTGCTTGGTTTTAGGCAGCCCCATTACAAAATCCATTGATATGGATTCCCAAGGTCTTGAAGGGATTGGTAAGGGTTGGTAGAGTCCCTAATTTTTTGTCATTCCTTTAGCTTGTTGGAAGATTATGCAAGTCTCTATAAACTTCTTAACATCATTGTTCAACTTAGGCCAAAAATAGCTCCTCTTCACCATGTCTGATGTCTTATCAATGTCAAAGTGACCCCCTAGGCCACCATAATTATTTTCCCTTACTATGTTTATCCTCATTGAGCACTTTGGTATACATAGTTGTGCTCCCTTGAATAGAAGCCCTTTCTGAATCAGATATTCAAAGAAATCAGTGTGATATTTGCCCTCCATTTTTATGCAAATCTGATATACTTCTGCAAAATCAGGGTCATCCGGGTACAAGTGTTTAAGGGACTCAATTACCACACTTTGTAATTGAACTTCTTCAATAAGACCAATCCTCCTGCTAAGGGCATCAACAACTTTGTTTGCTACACCCTTTTTATGCTTAATGTTGAAGGTATAGGCCTACAATTGCTCTACCCATTTGAGATGCCTGACTGAAAGTTTTTCTTGTGAATTGAGGAAGCTTAATGCAT
>MU223470.1:290859-342760 GCA_018584345.1 Thuja plicata
TTCTGATTTGATGGTATCCAGACTTTAAGTCTATCTTGGTGAAGTAGCAAGCACCTCCAAGTTGATCCAAAAGGTCTTCAATCCTTGGCATGGGAAATTTGTACCTTATTGTGATTTTGTTTAGGGCTCTGCTGTCAATGCATAACCTCCATTTTCCATCCTTTTTAGGGGCCAAGATTGATGGTACTACACATGGGCTGAGACTCTTTTGAATGAGCCTTTTTTCCAACAATTCAGTGACCTATTTCGCAATCTCTGTATGCTGCAATGGTGTCAATTTATATGGTGCCTTGTTAGGCAGGGATGAGCCTGGTATGAGGTCTATTTGATGACTAATGTCCCTAATGGGAGGGAGGCTAGTGGGCAGGTCACTAACAATGACATTTTTATACTTTTGTAGTAGTTTTAAGACTTCATTTGGTATGGGCTCCTTTTGGTCAGACCTGATATTATCTTTGGGCTTTGAGATCAAGACAAATGGCTCTATATCAGATTCTTTCAAGGTTTTTAACATCTCCTTTTCTCCCATGAAGATCACAGTGGGTTCTTTTGCAGACTTGTTATCCGGTAGAGGCTTCATAGTAAAGGTCTTCCCATCTTTAGTGATGGAGTAGGTATTCTTCCTACAATGGTGTATGGAATCTACATCAAATTTCTAGGGCCTACCTAGAAGGATGTGTGAGACATCCATTTCAACCACATCACAAAGAACTTTGTCCTTAAAATCTGCAATTGAGAATTCTATCTATGCTTGTTCTATTACTAGAGTTTGTTGGCCTCTTGTTAACCATGAAACATGATAGGGGCAAGGGTGTGGCATTTTAGGGAGGTTTAACTTTTGAACCATTTCACAAGATACAATATTTTTAGTTGAGCTAGAATCTATAAGTAGATTGCATACCTTTCCATGACATTTGATTTTTGTTCTGAAGAGATTTTTTGTTTGTGGAGGTTCTTGGGCTTGCGGCACTTGAAGGAAGACCTGCCTCATCATCAATCATACTCCTTCCTCTGGTTCCAAGTCTCTAGCATTAGAATTGTCTTGTTGTTTATCTTCTTGGACAAGTTGTGCCCTCCTCTCACCTTGGTTGTTGTTGTGTCTCTTCTCAGGGCATCTTCTTGCATGATGTCCCATTTTATTGCAATAGTAACATTTAAATGGTCCATTACCTCTTCCTGAATTTTTCCTTCCTCTATTGAAGGGTCTCCTTCCTCTATAGTTTCCTCTTGAATTTGAGTCACTATTTTCTTTATCTCCTTGGTCAGGGGTCCTACTATTGCTGCCACCACTTTGTCCCTTGTTCCAAGAGTTGTCTTTGCCTCTAACGTTATTCCCACTATCATTACTCTTTCCTTTGCCAAAGTCTTGTTTCCTCTTCCATTTTTCCTCCACCTTAAGTGCCATTTGATAGCATCTATTGACTGTGGTAGGGCACTGTAGACTTAACTCCTCTTGAATGGATACTTTCAAGCCATTCATGTACCTTGCTAGCTTTTCTTCCTCATCTTCAACCATATTGGTCTTCATACATAGTTTCAAGAACTCCTTGGTGTATGAGCCCACATCCATGTCCTTTTGTTTCAGACTTTTCTTCCTCCTATGGAGTTTCACCCCATATTCCTTAGGTACATATGTTTCTTTGATCAATGCTATCATCCTATTCCATGAATTGATCATGTTATTCCCATTCTTCACCCTCTCTGTTTGGATGAATTTCCACCAAGTTAGGGCTGCTCCCTTTAACTTGGATCTTTCCACCTTTATCCTCTACTTTTCAAGGATGTCTTCACATTCAAAGAATGTTGTTAGAGCCTCTATCCAATCCAAGGCTAAGTCTGCATTCATCTTGCCATTGAAGACCAGAAAATCTATCTTTTCCTCCATGGTTCTCCTTCCCATGGATTTCAAGGAATCTATGAAAGGCATTTGGTGTAAAAGGATGTGTTGAACAAGGTAATCCTCCTCTTCACTTTCCTCTTCATTCTCAGACTCATCTCCTTTGTTCTTGTCAAGTTTCTTCTCAAGTTCTTGAAGCCTCTTGGTCAAGGCCGTGTTTGCAACCCTTTGCTCTCTCACCATCTTTGCTAACTCACTATTTGTGACCCTTGCAGGGATCTCTTCATCCTTAGGAGCATACATACCTCTGATACCACTTTATGTAGCAGTGGCAAGTGGAAGCCTTCAAGCAATGAGCAAGTAGTAAGTTCCAAAAGGTATCAACACCTAAGAGGACAGGGTTAAATGACAAACTTCAAAGGTCTTAATCACCCAAAAGGGATCCAAGTGCTCAAATACTTATCAAAAGTATTGGAAGGACTAAGGGAATGGTTATCACAACCCAAACACCTGAGACAACCTAATCACTAGGCTATGCCAAGTCCAAAGCACCAATAATTGAGAAGTTCCCAAGATATCTCCTTAACCCAAAAGGCAATCAAACCCCATAAGGCAACTTATAAGACTAGGGGTGCTCTACAATAATTGTACTAGCTTTTTTATTTCCTAGTCCTTTAGTTCCAATGGTTCTTTCATTCAAAAGCAACCCATAACACTAAGGTGCTTCACAACCTAGGCTTTGGCTTGTAGCCTTTTACAGAGGCAAATTCAGACATAAGTCAAAATCTTTCCAAATGAAGTATTGAATTGATCAAGGATTCTGATACCCTTTAAGGTTTTACTAAACATGTCCAAGCACCAAGGATTGAAGGCAAACAAAAGATACTATTGTCACAAGTTTTAGACCGAGCTAATAGGCCTAATTGGGCTCCAAATGCACTACAAGTGCTCTTTCTCCTAAGACAATACAAAAAATAAGTATGGGGACATGTGTGGGTACACAAAAAAATTCAAAATATAGGGTTTTAGGTCTTGAGGAACCCCGAATCAAAATCTATAGTGACTGTCCTAAGTCACAGATTGGTGCACACATGAGATGTACACCTAGGGTCTTGTGGCAAAGCCACTTCTCTGCATCTCCACACTTTTAACCTGTAGAATATTAAATTACATTTAACAAGGATGAATTCCACCAAGGGGCATCAATTTCCCATGGTGGAATCGATCCAAACACTCCAACCCTAGGTGAATCCTGATTTTTAGCCTCAAACCTAGGCAGTCTCACTAAAAACTTGATATCTTGCAATCTAGGGCAGATCAACACATGAAACTAGATGAAAATGGAAGAAGTTTCAAAGCTTCAACTTTTGGGATCACTATTTCATGCCCCCATAACTGTACCAGTCCATAGAAGATTGTTGTCCTCCAAAATCTACAGAGAAATGGTTTATTTTATTGATTTGAAAATGCCAAGTTACACATTATGCCTTCCACCCACCTGAAAGGGCTATTTGAAGGCTTCCCCATTAGTTCCAACTGATTTTTAAACAATATAACCATTGGGGGTTTTACTTACAACTTTTGGCAAAAGTTGTCAAAGTTGCTAAGCAACTTTGACAACATTTTGTGCAATATTTGCAAGACTAATGACCAAACTTGGTCCTAACTTATTCTAGTGATCCAACATGGATCTAAGACCTTAAAAACATGAAAAAGACTAAGATCCTATGATTTTAGGCCTATTCACCACTTTTGACCATAGTAAGCCAGGGGCTTATAATTGTGCCAATCCTGGAACTAGGCCTCACAACTTGGTCTAGGTGCCTAACTAGACTAAACTAGATATGTTTAGGACTCTTAGAGTCATTGTTTGTTGGGTCTAGAGTAGGTTTTCTTGCACCACTTTATCTTGTTGATTAAAACCATGATAACTACCAATTAATTCTATATTCAGCTCTTGACAGCTAAGCCTTTTGTCATTTTTGAACTCTTTGTTCTGTCGGTCAATAATTCAGTTAGTCGTCAGTGACAACTAACTGTTTCATCAGTGAGAATTTAGTTTTCTTCAAGATCTCTGTTCGTTAGGAAACACTGTAACTCTGTCCGTCGGGTTACACTATTATTTTCTTGTTGAGTAACATTGTGACTTTGCTTTTTGGTAATGTTGTGCTTTTTCTCATCGGGTAACACTATGAATTTTCTCTCGTTGGTTTACTCTATCCATCGGTGTGCACTCTATCAGTGTATACAGTCACTTTGTGAATACTTAACTTTTATCCATTACTGATAGCATAGCCTTTGATTCATTGGTTCTTTGAAGTCTTTTAACAGTATGTACATGACCATATAGATTATATCAAGTTGACATCAATGAAAATACAATACATTAATTGATTTAATATCTTGCACTAACTTTCTGTGTCTCGGTGATCATCAACTTAACATCTTCAAACATTCAATCAGTTATAGTTCATCAATCTCTCCCTTTGGCATTAATCGAAATACACTACATTATCACACTATATTATCACTAATACAATATGAAATATAACAGTTGAATTTAATCAAACTACCAATCTTATGTACTATAACCGATACAAATATCTGGTCCTCGGTAAGCTCACATAGCTTAGATTTGATTCTTGGAGCTCTCTTTTGTTCTTCAATCCCTTCACTAGATAGATGTAGAATCTTTCTTCTTCTGATGTGATGTGTTATCTTCTTGTGTCAAACTCTCTCCCTTCGTATTTTCTTTTCTTTTGATGTCTATTTTCTCTCTTGTCAGCAATATCTCCCTTTGTATGTACTCTTCCTTTTTGGTTACATCTCTCCCTTTGGATAGTGTGATAATGGATGTAATCTCTCCCTTTGACAACAATACCAAACAAATATTTGACAATAATGCCAAAAAATCCTTTCTATCCATTCAATATATTCCTTGAATTTCCCAATCCATCAGCAATACAATAACTCGGGTGCTTGGTGTAGATAAATACATTGTTGTGTACAAATGTATCTTTGATGTCCATCTCTTTTCTTGCATCAACATGAATGATATTATGATAATATGTAGGCTGATGCATCCTTCTAGTCATCTTACTGACCAGTAGACAAGGGTCTGACCCCTGGTCTCTTTCTCAAGTACTCAAATGTATCCTTGGGCAGTGGCTTGGTGAAGATATCAGCTAATTGTTCCTTTGATTGCACATACTCAAGTATAACCTCCTTTTCTTTAACTTGTTCTCTCAAATAATGATACTTGATAGCAATATGCTTTGTCTTAGCATGCATGAATGGATTCTTGGAAATCTTAATTGCACTGGTGTTATCACAATAGATAATTACTGGTTCAAGAATTTTCATATTCATACCTTCCAGTAACTATTTGATCCATGCAATATTTGAGCAGTTTGCAGCAGCAAAAACATACTATGCTTCTATAGTAGACTAAGAGATGCATCCTTGCTTCTTGCTGATCCATGTGACAAGTATGTCACCCATAAAGAATGCTCCTCCAGTTGTGCTCTTTCGGTCATCAATATTTCCAGCCTAATCAGTGTCGGTAAAGACCTTAAGTTTAAATTTTCCTTCTCTTCTATACCATAAGCCATAGTCCTTGGTATTATTCATATATCTTAGGATTCTTTTCACAGCACGCATATGTGATTCCCTGGGATTAGCAAAAAATCTTGCAACTATTCCTAATTCATGTTCAATATCTGGTCTAGTATGTACAACATACATGAGTTTTCCAATCATTGATCTGTACAAATTCTAATTTACCTCAGGTGACTTGTCCTCCTTTGTCAGCTTACATCCAGTTGTCATTGGTGTTCCAATTGGCTTGGACTCTTTCATCTTGAATATTTTCAGCACTTCCTTGATGTATTTGGATTGTGTAATGAAAATGCCTTCATCTTGTTGCAAGATCTGTAGACCAAGAAAGAACTTGATCTCTACAAATATAGACATCTCAAACTCTTTTCTTATTTCATTTACCAATGATTTGCATAGCATATCATTTCCTCCAAATATGATGTCATCAACAAATATTTTAGCAATCAAGATGTTAGCATCAGTATCTTCCTTCAAATAAAGATTATTGTTTTCACTAGTTCTTACAAATCCAATACTTATGAGATAGGAATGAATTCTTTCATCCCAGGCTCTAGGTTCTTGTTTCAATCTATACAAGGCTTTGTGTAGTCTACATACCATGTTCCTCTTGTCTAGATCAACAAACCCTTCTAGTTTCTCAATGTATACCTCTTCCTCAAGCATTCCATTTAGGAATGCAGTCTTGACATCCATCTGGTATACCTTGAATCCTTTAAATGTAGCATAAGAAAGTAATATTCTCACTCCTTCTAGCCTAGAAATGGGTGCAAAGGTTTCTCCATATCCAATCCCTTCTTCTTGTGCATACCCCTTGCATACTAGTCTTGCTTTATTTCTGGTGACTTCTCCATTCTCATTCAGCTTATTTTTGAATATCCATTTGGTACTGATGATATTCTTGTCATCTGGTCTTGGTAAAAGTGTCCATGTCTTGTTTTTCTCAATCTACTCAATTTCTTCATTCATAACACTAATCCATTCTTCATTATCAAGTGCAGCATTGACATATTTTGGCTCAAAATCACAAATTAGACATCTTGTGTTTAGAGACTTACTTTTGGTTCTCTTACCATCCTTCTTGTCTCCTATGATCTAGTTTTGTGGATGGTTCCTTCTGATATACTTGGAAATTATAGGTTCAATTCTTTGTCTATCATCTTGATCATCATTTTTTCCTTCATTCTTTTCTCCATCGCTCGGTACATCATCTTGAGCAATATCCTAATTTTTGGTATTTGCAACCTGATGCTTGGTTGCAATATTATGTTGCTCAGGAGCTATACATTGTTGTTCAGGTAGAGTTTTAGGTTCTTCATTGTAAACAAACCTATTGTAGTCCTCTGGTTCTTTTGTTCTTTCCTTTTCATTCTTCTCTGAAAATGTATCTATCTTTACATTTGCAAGTCAACAATTTTTTTAGAGGCTTTATTGAGACATTTATAAGCCTTGCTCTTGGTGCAATACCCTAGAAAGATAACTTCATCACTTTTGGAGTCAAGCTTTCCATTTCTATCATCTTTTAAGATATAACATTGACTACCAAAGATCTTGAAGTAACTTACATTGGGTGTGTAACCATACCATAGCTCATAGGGTGTCTTCTTGGTGTCTTTCTTGAATTGTACTCTATTCAATGTGTAAACAACAATACTAATAGCTTCCCTCCAGAAGATTTGGGTGATGCATTTCTCTATCATTAGTGTCCTTGCACAATCAACAATGGATATGATCCTTCTTTCAGCAATTCCATTTTTCTATGGTGTTCTCAGTGCAGAGACCTGTCTTTTGATTCCATGCTCATTGCAAAAGTTAGTGAATTCATCTAAAATAAATTCCCCTCCTCTATCTGATCTTAAGCATTTCAATTCCTTACCACTTTGTTTTTCTACCATTTCTTTGCACCATTTAAACATCTTGAATGCTTATTATTTATCTTTTAGAAACATAACTGTCATCATTCTAGAGTAATCATCAACAAAGAGAATGAAATATCTATCACCATAGTAACTCTTTGTCCTCATGGGTCCACATAGATTAGTATGGATTAATTCTAGAATAGCATCAGATGTATGGGTTTTTCTTTTGAAAATAGACTTTTTCATCTTACCTTTTTGACAATTTTCGCACATGATATTGTCTGGCTTTGACATGCTCGGTAAGCCTCTTACATTTATCTTTTTGCTTATCTTTATCATGCTATCAAAATTTACATGACACAATCTTTTATGCCACAACCATATGTCTTTGTTTCTAGCCATTAAGCAAGTGGTGTCAGTATCATTCAGATAGAATAAGTTACCTTTGGTCTGTTCACCAGTTCCGATCAATCTTCCTGATTCATTGAAGATCTTTGCCTTCTTATTCTCAAATGCTACTCGGTGACCTGAATTATTCAGCTGAGAAACACTTAATAGATTATAATTCAATCTTTTCGCCCAATAAGCATTTTCCAATTTTATCAGGTTATTCAACATTATAATTCCTTTACCTTCAACTGGACAAGGTGTGTCATTACCCATTCTTACTGTACCACCATTATAATACTCAAAATTATTAAACTTTTCTATGTCACTAGTCATGTGGTGAGTGCAGCCACTATCTATGATCCATATATCATTCTTGCTAACTTTAGATATGAGTGAAATTTCTACATACCTTTCACCTTCATCTAAATCATCTTTTACTACCACAAACACCATCTTGATGTCTTCATCAGATTTGGTGTCAGTATCTTCATCTTTTCATGTTGCTAGGAAACTTGCCTTCTTTTCTTTGTCCTTGTAGTCTCGGGTATCTCTTGTTTCTAATTGTCGATTGCTTCTGTAATCTTGGTTATCACCTCTGTTGAACTTCTTTTCAAATGACTTGTCATTACTTTTGTCATCTTTTCTTCTGTTAGTACATCTTGTAGCAAAGTTTCCAATTGATTTACAATTAAAACATACAAGTTGTAATTTACCTTTGTATTTACCTTTGCCTCTCTACATTCTTCTAGCCATAAGTGCTTAAATTTCATCAAGATCTTCTTCTTCACTTTCACTTTCACTATCTTTTCTCATAGTGATTTTATGACTTGATTTAATTATTCTCAAAGAAGATTTGAATGCAGACTCTATGTTTGGTAAGACACTATTATCAAAGTTATTCATCTCAAATGAAATTAGTCTTCCAATCAAACTATCTAGAGTAACATTGTTATTTTCTACTACTCTTATTTCTTATATGGCAGATACTCTAATAGCATAAGTAGGTAGTAAGGTTCTTAGAATTTTACTTACCACTATCTCTTCATCTAGTACACCTCCAAATCCTCGAATAGCATTGACTACCTCTTTGATTCTTGTGTTGTATTGTGTGATGTTTTCACCTTCTTTCATTGTGAGATCATCAAACTTTCCTCTAAGGATTTCTTCCTTGGCTCTCAGAACATTTATATCACCACCATGTACAAGCTTCAATTTATTCCAAATCTACTTTTCAGTTGTGCATGTTTTTACATCTTCAAATTCAGCATCAGAGAGTGAGGAAGCAAGCTCTATTATCATGCAGTTGTGCTCATGCTTCTCTCTCATTTGTTCAACTATGAGTGCTCCTGCGGGCAACACATATTCAAAATCTAAGTATTGAGTAACATCATTTCCAATACCTGATAAGTGGAGTCTTATCCTGCTTTTCCATGAAGCAAAGTTGTCTTTGTTCAACTTGGGCACATCTCATTTGTTCATCTTGTGATATTTAGCTTAGGTCTTGAAACCTTCCTTCTAAGCACACAAGATTTGATACCAATTGTTAGAATTAGTGGTCTCAAAAAATAACTCTTAAATCAACCCAAAAACTTATTACCATATTTATAAGCCTCTAGTTATCTTCATTCCTATAAGATGTTTTCCTTGAAATATTAATAACAAATAACTACTACTCAGATTACTCTTTCAAACCTTATTGTTACTTTTATCGATTAGCAGTCTTTCTATTTACCAAAATATAGTAAATAACTAGTGTATACCGATCAATCCAGATTTACTTATGTGAAATGAAAAATAATAATGTAATGACTCATAAACACATTGACACATGGATTTTTAACATGGAAACCCTGTTAAGGGAAAAACCACTGGGACCGGTAACCCAACTTTTCACTCTTCTGAAATGAGCTCGGTAAAGAGACAACCCTATTAAAGGTTACAAACACACTGTTATGTGTGACCTTGTTAGAGGATTTAAATGAATCTAGTTTATCACTTATTATCTAGCATCTAATGCTACCATCCTTGATCAAACACTCACTTGGCTTGTCAATAGGTATCGGGCATATCCAATGCTAATTTTTATGATCAAAATTTTTTATACTCCTTGGGATGTATCTCAATTAGAAAAGACTTTTAAGTCCTACTCGATTAAGAGACTTGATGCTTCAATGGTTAAATTGAAATAGTAAATTGATTTGTTCACATATACAACTAGAATTGTAGATTTTCATATCTATTGTAAGTACATTAACTTTCTGATCAATGTTATCAATTCAATACCTTTGCTCCACATTGTTCTACTCTGTGATGTTGTATCACTGTTTGTCGATAACTACAGAATTTAGCTCTTTCCTCAGCTTGATTAATGAGGTCTGAATGAAGACTTTCTTCTCCTTCAGAATCTCTTCAGCATCTATTCTCTTGTCACTCCCCCTAATTCACATTGAATTATCTTGTCTCTTATATAGACATGATTTCATTATTTCTTGGCTTTCTTGATCTTGGTGTGATCCACAATTCTCACCAATTATATTTAAAACAAAACTCCTATTTTATCTCATAGAGATCTTCTTGCCAACTAGACAAAACAACTTTAAATCCTTTACTTATCTCTGGCTTTATCTTGTCGAATAAAACAATGATAACTACCAGTTAATTCTATATTTAGCTCTTGACAACTAAGCCTTTTGTCATTTCTGAACTCTTTGTTCTGTTAGACAATACTTTTGTTAGTCATCGGTGATAATTGACTATTCTGTCAGTGAGACTTTAGTTGTCTTCGGGATCTCCACCCATCAGGAAACACTGTAAGTCTGTCCATCAGGTTACACTATGATTTTCTCATAGGGTAACACTGTGACTTTGCTTGTCAATATTGTTGTACTTTTTCTCATTGGTTAACACTGTGAATTTTCTCTTGTTGGTTTACTATGTCTGTTGGTGTGCACTCCATTAGTGTATACAGTCACTTTGTGAATACTTAACTTTTATGCATTACTGATAGCATAGCCTTTGATTCATTGGTTCTTTGAATTATTTTAGCAGTATGTACATGATCATACAGATTATATCAATTCAACATCAATGAAAATACAATACATTAATTGATTTAATGTCTTGCATTAAATTTCGGTGTCTCGGTGATCATCAACTTAACATCTTCAAACATTCAATTAGTTATAGTTCATTAATGTCTACTATAAAGATAGGATAAATTTAACCTACTTTCAAAGTCATCATATGTCAAAAGGCTTTTCAATATCAATGCTTTTGGGCCTTTTGTGAGGTGGATACAAAGCCCAAATCAACATTGACTCACCATCAGGATTGAACCTTGATCCAATGTAAATTGCCTTTACCCCTTCTGTATTTAATTTGTATTCTCTTTCTTTGTCATGCATAAAACTATCAAAAATAGAAGAATCACTAAGATCCCAACTAGGGAACACCATAACTCCAACCTCAATGATTAATTTCCTACCCCTTTCAGGGGTCATATTCTGAACTCCATGCTCAATGTCAGCCTTCAGTCTGTCTAGCCACTATTTCTCATTAACAAGGGTAATAATATGGATAGATCCTCTCAATCTCTTGTCTTTGAAGTTGTACAAGAATGATTAGAATTATTTGGAATTGAAAAATATTTCATCTTCGACAAAATATTCATTCACAATAATTCTAGCATCCCCGTCAACATGCAAACTTTTGGCTACTTGATCTTCCTTGTCAGGAAGTTCCACATAATCATCCATTGTAAAATGAGGAGTTACCGTTGGTTGTGATTTAACCTCATTATCCCCACTAGATTCTTCTCCATAAGATAAAATATCAACCTCTTTCAATTCATGCCTTTTTTTCTCCATCTCCCTAAAAAACAATTCAAGGGCTTCTTCAGCCTCCTTGTCTTCTTTATTTTTTATAACATCTTCTCTTGGAAAAGGAATATGGGTAAACCCACTAAGGCTCTATTTCCTTCTATAGTAATTTATATAGCCTTTGGGATCATAATTTTTCCTTGGAGTAAACTCTTTTAGATTGAATTGTTGCAGAAACCTAGTCCATCTTACATAATATGATTTGGTAGACACAGTGGTGAAATCACCAAAATTTATGGTTCCAAGCATAAAATTTTATTTATGGTGAGATCCAAGGTTCGTGACACTAGAGTAATCTAGTTTTCTTACAATTTCCAAATAAGAAACCCTATCTGGTACTATTTTTGGTAACTTAAAGGGTGCTCCATCAAAGCCAAAAGCCCTAAACACAATGAATTCATTTTGCACATACCAATCTCCCCAATTGTGACTAATGGCTAATTTCTTAACAAACTCTTTTGGCCTCAAAAAATAATCTATCTCCATGGAAATTAATTGATCATAGCGGTAATTATAAATTTCATAGATTGACGTAAAAAAGAATGATGCAACTAGTGTTAGGGTTTCTCTAATTTCCTTACTAGCTATAAGGACTTGCTTAGGCTTTATCCTAGCCTATTAGGGTTCACTTGGATACCCTACCATGTATAGGATCATAATCATATCTTCCAACTGCCCTACCTAGTTACAATAGTGAGTTTGTTTGCCAAACCAAGGGCTCTAGCTTATTGTCAAACTTGCATTTCCACCCAACATGGGTTCTTCTTGCTTCATGAGGAATTCAGGATGTGTTTGGATGTTGATTAATCCCATTCAACCTTCTAACTTAATTCAATTGAGTTTAGTGACTCAATCTCACAAAACTGTCCACTTTGCACCAAATAGGGCTACTAAAATTAGTCCTACAAATGAGGTTTTCTCCTTTTGACTCCACAATATCCTTAACAAGGTTATAAATAGATTTTATATCTGAGTACCCTTTTGGGAGACCTACAATATTTTGAAGGTCTCAACTCTTCAAATTATATGTACATTGGAAAGTTACCTTCGGCCTAAAATTGAGGGTTTCAACTTGCTCTAGACATTCTTCTCTAGGGTCTATTGAAAACAATACCAAACACTAACTTGGGAACTCATCCTTTATTATTTTGACTCTTCACACATCCCTCTGATTGAATCGAAACTTGGATTGAAGCCTTTAATGCATTCCACCCACTATATCATGCTCACAATCTCTGATGTTGCCTATCCAGGTGCTATCAACTCAGCTAAGGCATCATTGTAAAAATGCTAAAATGTATTTTTGGGGCCCCTCCTCCTACACAAATATCATACATCAAGTCCACTCCCAAAATAAAAAAACCCATAAAGTTTCTATGGTGGGAAAAGGAGTGGCAAACACATTTTCATAAAATGCTCAAACAATGGCAGCAGACTTCCTAAATACAAATGATTTTCAAAACCAATCAAAATGAGTTCTCCCTAATTTTCTTTGTGAATAAAAAAATGTCTACATGTTCATGATAAATGAGATTCCAAGGTTATATTGTGAGTTTCAATCCATTAACCTTTACATGCATCCAAAAAGCAACAGTGAGACTGTCAAACTGAAACAGCAGATTGACACACCATAAAAGCTCTTCAAAACATAAGAAGATGACCTCCTCCAAAATTTCAACCTAAATGAAAAATACTTTTAATATCATGAAGAACACGAAGGAAAGACTAAAACACAGATTCTAATCCATTTTACCCTTCATGCATGCAAATAACATTGACTTTGCAAACTTGTGACAATTACAACAGTCAGTAAGGAAATCCTTCAAAACATGATTATCGTGACCTCAAATTCATCCATGGTGTGAAAATAAAATAAGTATCCTAATTATAATAATGAGGATCAAACACTAAAATGATATCTTCCTTCCACTTTCACATACATGCAAATGAAAACATAAAAAATTGAGACTTTTTTTCAAAACACCATTAAAACTTGTTCATTCAATCTCTTTGCAACTGTTAAAAATGCTATCTCATGGTTTTGGATAGGTTTTCCACTTCCTAAGTAGAATTAATTCATGTATTGAGGTGTTACATTCATCATTTTATTCATCCAACTCAGTCTCCAACACATCCTTGAAAACTGTCATGCAATTTTCAAAAGTTGTCATGGCAACTTTTTCCTTTTGTTTTGTCTTTTGGATTTTTCCTACCAAGTAGGACTTGGGATATTTTTGGGGCATTTCTTAAGGAATATTAATTATTTATAAGCATTATTTGGCCTCTTGACCATCGTTCTTCCATCTTTTCCCATTTTAGCACTTTTTGGCCAAGTTGACAACTTTGGCAAGAAAATGACAAATTTTGTTATCTCTCTAACCTGTGAGGTTTGTTCTCCAAATATTTACACATGGCTTATGACCATCCTCAAAGTCATTTAAAACATATCCTAAGCTATTCAAGTCCTCTTTTCACTCTAGGACTCATCTCTACAACATTGGCAAGAGAACACACAAAACAACTCCTAAGCAACTATCTAGTCATGGATTGACCTAGTCATATCCATCTTAGGGAAATAAAGAAACAATGACCTTATAAGTTCCACACAAACTCTCCTGACTTGGCTAGAGTTAGTACATGCCAAAATCAAATAGCGAGAAAACTGAGGGGTTGAGCTAGGTGTGCTCCTACACCATACTCCCCCAAACAAAAGAAAGGTTAATCCATACTTGGATTGAGGAGGTTTGAATCAATGCCCAACCTTTTGAACTCTATTTCTCTGATCCAAGTAGCATTAGCATCTTCTTTTTCATGCCATTTGACAAGGTTCTCTATATAGTATTTATTCCTAGTCTTCTTGTAGACCCTTGAGTCTAGTATCTTTTCAGCTGTCATAGATGGAGTAGGGTGTAAGTTCACATCTTTTACCTCTTGTATTACCTCTTGAAGGTTCTGATCAGCATCTTGAATGGGTCCATTGTATGCTACCAAATTTGTAATGTTAAAAATTGGTGACAACCCAATGTCTTCAGGAAGCTCCACCTTGTATACATTGTTGTCATATTTTGCAAGTATCTTGCATAGACCCAACCTCTTCATCTGTAGTTTTTGAGGAACACCTTTTTGCAGCCTATGTTTGTTCAAGTGTACCATCACAAAGTCTCCAATCTGAAACTGAACATCCCTCCTTGTTGCATCCACCTTTTTCTTCACCTTTTTAGCATTTTTAGTCAAGTTCTTTCTCGCACTTTCATGGAATGAGAAAATTCCTCAGCATATCCACTACCATGCATTCCTTCCTTCAATTCTTTAAGTTCAAAAATCCCTCTCGGGTGAAAGCCATAAACTATTTCAAAAGGACTCTTACCAGTTGATCAGTTCACTCTATAATTGTATGCATATTCAACTTGTCCAATGAGTTGGTCCCATGCTTGACCATACTCCTTTGTGAGGAATCTTAGCAAGTTACCAAGGCTCCTATTGACTACCTCTGTTTGGCCATCTGTCTGTGGATGATAGGCAGATCCAAAAGACAAGTTAGTGCCCAGCTTTTTCCATAAGGTCTTGCAAAAATGGCTCATGAATTTGGTGTCCCTGTCATAAACAATACTAAGTGGGATTCCATGTATCCTCACCACTCCACTGAAAAACAATTGAGAAATGTTGCAAGCATCATGAATAGTCTTGCAAGGTATAAAATGTGCCATCTTGCTAAATCTTTCCACAACGACATAAATATTATCATACCCTTGTCATGTTCTTGGAAAACCAACTACAAAATCCATGCTTATGCATTCCCATGGTCTGGTTAGGATTGGAAGTGGCTGATAAAGACCTGCATTGGAGGATTTTCCCTTTGATTTTTAGCATACTACACAAATCTCCACATACTATCTAACATCTCTATTCATTCTAGGCCAAAAATAGAACCTAGTGACTATCTCTTGAGTCTTGTTGACTCCAAAATGACCACTAAGTGCCCCATTATGTTTTTATTGAATCAAATTTTCCCACATAGACCCTCTAGGAACACAAAGATGACCCCCTTTAAACAATAAATCATTCTGCAAGGTATATTCAGAAAACTCACAATGAAAGTTGTTTTTAAACTCCTTCCATACCTTGTAGATTTGGGCAAAATCTTCATCTTTAGCATATAGGTCTTTGAAGCCATCAATACCTATGCTTTGTAGCTGAACTTATTGGACTGTGAGAATCCTTCTACTAAATGCATCAACAACCTTATTTTGTACTCCCTTTTTATGCTTGATATTGAAAGTGTAGGCTTTTAGGTACTCCACCCACTTCATGTGTTTGTTGTTGAGTTTGTCTTGAGAGTTAAGGAAGCTGAGATCTTGGTTATTAGTATATACTATGAACTCTTTTGGAAGCAAGTAGTGTCTCCACTTATTGAGTGCTTAGACTAGAGCATACAACTCTAAGTCATAAGAAGATTACTTCTTTGCATCACTTAGCTTCTCACAATGGAAAGCTACTGGTGTTCCTTCTTGGCTTATGAAAGCCCCAATGGACACATTACTTGCATCACATTTAACTATAAAAACATTATCAAAGCTTGGAAGAACTAGAGTAGGCAACTCTGCTATCGTCTTCTTGAGTGTTTCAAACACTTTCTCAGCTTGTGGTGTCCATCGAAACTTTGTCTTCATCCTACCTTTAATGGTGTCTAACATAGGTGCACAAATCCCATTGAAATGTCTAATTAAATTTTTTTAATATTGAGCTAAACCATGAAAACTTCTAACCTCAGATGTAGCCTTGGAAGTAGGCCAACTTAGAATGGCATCCACCTTTTGTTGGTCCATTTTGAGGTCACCCTGAGACAAAACAAAACTGAGATATACAAGCTCCTACTTCATGAAGTCACACTACTCCAAATTGATCATTAGCTTTTCATCATACAATTTCTTGAAAACAATTTTTAAATGCTTAATATGCTCCTTCTTATTTTTTCTTAAAACTAAAATGTCATCTAGGTAGACAACAACAAACTTACCAATGCATTCTACCAATACCTCATTCATAAGCCTCATGAAAGTTGAGGGAGAATTAGATAAACCAAATGGCATTACAAGCCATTCATAAAAAACTTCTATAGTTTTCAAGTTTGTCTTCCATTCATCTCCTTCATTTATCCTAATTTGGTGGTAGCCACTGTTAAGGTCAATCTTGCTGAAGTACTTTGCCTCCCCTAAACAGTCCATTAGGTCTTCTATTCTAGGTATTGGGAACCTATACCTAATGGTGATTCTATTAATGGCTCTAGAATCAGTACAAAGTCTCCAAGATCCTTCTTTCTTGGGTGCTAAAAGAGTAGGGACTACACATGGGCTTATGCTCTTTCTAGTTAGGCCTTGTTCTAATAATTCTTGGATTTGTTTGGCTATTTCCTCATTTTGTAGAGGGGTCATCTTATATTCATCTTTGTTGGGTGAGGTAGCTCCTGGAATGAATTCAATCTTGTGGCTAACAAGTATCTTAGGAGGTAGGGGAATGGGTTGACCATCATTCACAATGTCTCTATACTCTTCAATAATTTCTTTCACTTCCCTTGGTATCTCTTATTTATTGACATTAGCTTCACTCTTTGGTTTCAGCACTAATGCAAACCCAACTCCTTCTCCTTCTCCTAGGGTCTTCAAGAAATCTTTCTCACCAACCATGAGCACACTTTGACTTGATTTCTCTCCCTCTCCTTCTTCTATTAGGGACTGAATTTTGAAAGTCACTCCATCTTTCTTGAATGAGTATGCAATATTGGTTCCATCATGCATGGTTTGCCTATCAAATTACCATGGCCTTCCAAGTAGAAGGTTGCATGCATCCATGGGAAGAATGTCACATAGAACTCTATCCTTTTTTTTTCCAATGGTGAACTCTACCCATGCTTGTTCTCCTACAAACACATGTTGTCCTTTGTTGAGCCATGTAACCTTGTATGGGTTGTCATGTGGAATCCTCTTCAAATTTATCTTGGTGGCTTCTTCTTCACTAATAATGTTATCAGTTGATCCTGAGTCAATGATGACTCTACATACCTTTCCTATGATCTTGCACTTCACTCTAAAGAGTGCTCTTCTTTGGCTTGGTTCTTCCTTGCTTGGCTCTCTGACCAATGTCCTCTTTATCATGAGGATCTCACCTTCTTCTTATTCTAAGGGTGCCTCAGATGGCTTGTTGCTACAACTTGACTCTTCTTGTACATAGTTAACTCTTTTCACACTTCCTTGAGAAGTAGAACCCTTTTTTAGGAAACCTATATGCAGGATGCCCTAGCTGGTTGCAATGGTATCATTTCATGGTGGAAAATTACGATACTCCTCTTCTTTGGTTTCTACTGCTCCTTCCTCTCCAACTAGTGTTAGAGCCTCTACCTTTGTTGAAACCTCCTCTACTTGTATTTCCTTCTTGGTTTTCATATAGCTTATTTTCTCTTTGTTTCCTTGAATCTAATCCTCTTCCACTATAGCCTCTTTTTCCTACTCCTTCTCTACCTCTTCCTTAAAAGTTTATTTCTGATCTCTTTTTGTTCTTCTCTTCCACCTTCAATGCAAGTTGAAAACACTCATGGACTATTGTAGGAGTCCACAAACTGATTTCCTCTTGAATATTCCATTTTAGGCCTCCAAGATATCTAGCCACCTTGATAGTCTCTTCCTCTTGGAGTCTTGACCTCAAGTACAACTTCTAGAATTCTTCAATATATTTAGCCACATCCCAATCTTTCTGCTTCAAATTCTGCCTCTTCTTATGCAACTAGATTTCATAATCCTTAGGTAGGTTTTGTTCTTTCACCTTGTTTAACATGGCTTTCCAATTTGAGATTGGATTCTTACCCATCTTCTCCCTCTCTTCTTGGAGGTACTTCCACCATGTTAATGTTGAACCTCTTAACCTTGACTTTGCAACTTTTACCTTCTATGCTTCAATTATGCCTTCACATTCAAAGTTATTCTCAATGCCTTCTATCCATTCCATAACTAGTTTACTATCCATTTTTCCATTAAACCATGGAATTCCTTGAAGACTTTTTCCTCCTAGGGATTTGAGAGATTTTATGAATGGCTCCTCATTCATTTGAGGGTCTAGTTCAAGTATCATTTCTTGTTCATCAACTTTATGCTTCCCTTTGCTGCTACTGACTTCATCTCCATCTCTACTTTTAGTTGCATCTGCAACTTCTTGGAGTTTTTCCTTCATCTCATCCAAGGCTTCTTCAAGGAGTCTAATACTTTCCATTTTATCATCTATTACCTTCTTCTTCTCATCTACTTCCTTTACAAGCTTTGCATTGGTGACCATCTTGTTTTCACCTATTGATACTTTTGGCTGGAACATCTACCACAAGCCCAATCAAATTACACTCTGATACCAATTTGATATAACTAGTGTTAGGTTTTCTCTAATGTCCTTACTAGTTATAAGGACTTTCTTAGGCTTTCTCCTACCCTATTAGGGTTCACTTGGATACCCTACCCTGTATAGGATCACAATCCTATCTTCCAACAACCCTACCTAGTTACACCAGTGAGTTTGCTCGCCAAACCAAGGGCTCTAGATTATTGTAAAACTTACATTTCCACTCAACATGGTTTCTTCTTACTTAATGGGGAATGAGGGATGTTTTTGGATGTTGTTTAATCTCATTCAACCTTCTAACTTCAATTCAATTGAGTTTAGTGACTCAATCTCACAAAATTATCCACTTTGCACCAAATAAGGCTACTAGAATTATCCCTATAAACAAGGTTTTCTCCTTTAAAATCCACAATATCCTTAACAAGGTTATAAAAAGATTTGATATCTTAGTACCCTTTTGTGAGACCTATGATATTTTGAATTTCTTGACTCTTCAAATTGTCTGTACACTGGAAAGTCACCTTTGGCCTAAAATTGAGGGTTTCAACTTGCTCTAGACAACCTTCTCTAGGGTCTCTTGAAAACCATACCAAATATTGACTTGGGAACTCCTCCTTCAAGATTTTGACACTTCACACATCCCTCTGATTGAATCCATACTAGTGTTGAAGCCTTCAATGCATTCAACCCACTATATCTTGCTCGCAATCTCTGATGTTGCCTAGCCGAGTGTATCAACTCGCCTAGTGCATCATTGTAAAAATGATAAAACTTGTTTCTTGGACCCCTCCTGCTGAACACATATCATACATCAAGTCCACTCCCAAACTCCAAAAATCCATAAATTTTCTATGGTGGAAAAATGAGTGGCAAACACATTTTCATAAAATGCTCAAATAGTGGCAGTAGACTTCCTAAATACAAATGATTTTCAAAACCAATCAAAATGAATTCTCCCTAATTTTCTTTGTGACTAAAAAAATGTCTACATGTGCATGCTCAATGAGATTCCAAGGTTAGATCATGATTTTCAACCCATTAACCTTTACATGCATCCAAAAAGCAACAAGGAGACTGTCAAACTGAGACAATAAATTCACACACCACAAAAGCTCTTCAAAACATAAGAAGATGACCTCCTCCAAACTTGAAACCTAAATGAAAAATACTTGTAAGATCATGAAGAACATGAAGGGAACACTAAAACATAGATTCTAATCCATTTTAGCCTTCATGCATGCAAATAACAATGACTTTGCAAAATTATGACAATTACAACAGTCAGTAAGGAAATCCTTCAAAACATGACTATCATGACCTCCAATTCATCCTTGGTGTGAAATTAAAAGAAGTATCCTAATGATAAGAATGAGGATCAAACATTAAAACGAGATATTCCTTCCACTTTCACATACATGCAAATGAAAACATAGAAAATTGAGACTATTTTCAAAACACCATTAAAACCAGTTCATTCAATCTCTTTGCAATAGTTACAAATGATAGCTCATGGTTTTGGATAGGTTTTCCACTTCCTAAGTAAACTTCCTTAATGGATTGAGGCATTACATTCATTATTTTATTCATCTAGTTCGGTCTGCAACACATTCTTGAAAACTGTCATGCAATTTTCAAAAGTTGTCATGGCAACTTTTTCCTTTTGTTTTGTCTTTTGGATTTTTCCTACCAAGTAGGACTTGGGATATTTTTGGGGTGTTTCGTAAGGCATATTAATTATTTATAATAATTATTTGGCCTCTCAACCATTGGTCTTCCATCTTTTCCCATTTTAGCACTTTTTGGCCAAGTTGACAACTTTGGCAAGAAAATGACAAATTTTGTTATATCTCTCCAACGTGTGAGGTTTGTTCCCCTAATGTTTACATATGTCATATGACTATCCTCAAATTCATTTAAAAAATAGCCTAAGCTATGCAATTCCCCTTTTCACTCTAGGGCTCATCTCTGCAACATTGGGAAGAGAACACACAAAACAACTCCTAAGCAACTATCTAGTCATGGATTGACCTAGTCATATCCATCTTAGGGAAATAAAGAAAAAATGAACTTCTAAGGTCCACACAAACTTCCTAACTTGGCTAGAGTCAGTACATGCCAAAATCAAATTGCAAGAAAACTAAGGGGTTGAGCTAGGTGTGCTCCTACACCAAAGAGTTCTTCAAAATGAACATAGTGAGAACCATCATACCTTGAATCCCACAAATAAGTCTATAAATAAATTATAAATTCTTCTCCTTGTTTCCCAATCTATGTGATTTTCAATTCTTTTGGCCACAATCCCCTTTCCCTAGCACAGAACAACTTCACGTGCATTAGGAGAGAATAATGCTTGAAACAAGGTTTCTTTGTATCATCCTTGATAGAAGTCAATCATTGGTCTATCATGTTCACCAGATAATATGCATATTCAAAGGGTCGAGGGTTATACATTTTATTGTGTGTTTCAATTACCATGTGTGAAATTAACATAAAATCTTGTGCTTTTTTCCTTGCAACCTACCCTACTATGTTGTATGTGATCCTCAAGTAATGCAAAAACAAATAGACAGAGAATGAAGGACCATCCTCCATGGTGAATGGTACCAATTGATTTTATTTCCTTTTTATATGCAATGGTAGCCTCCATTCATTATATGTGGTATCCATTTTTGTATACTCTTCTTCTAAATATTATAATATTAGAGGGTAATCTAGTGAATATTCCAGGTTAAAAACTTCACTTATAGCATTCTTAAAAATTCAAATGAAAGGGTCACCTTTTGAATCAACAATGACCTTCTCTATGTCATTGTTATTTTCCAATAATCTAAGAAATTCAATATTTATGAAGAAATTTGGTACTACCAACCTTCCCGAATTCATTTGCCAAGGGTTACAGACAATTTCATGATGATTTATTCTCATGTAGTAAAAAATAAATAATTTGTAACCCCTAACTTTTGTCCACACATATCCAAGATCCTTGAACATATCTTCTATGTGCTCATATTTTGGATTACTCTATGCAGACCTCCTAGATTTTGACCTGAACCCTTGCATTTGATCCAACATGTCTTGATGCAATTTCTTGGTCAACTCAGTATCTATTTTTTGTTTATTTTTTCCCTTACTAGTACTACTTGCTTTTATTTTTCCCTTTGAACTACTACGATTCTCCATTTCATGCAATTCAGATAAAAGCTTCTTTGAATGCCCATAGTGGAACCGATTATTGAAATTTTTGAGTTACTCTACTCTTCCTCTATTTGAAATATTCTATGGTTTTTGTAACATGCAATTTGTTACTTTTACAGAATACTTTGAATGTAATCAATCCTATCAACAAGAATTATAATAGCATTCTTGTCTAAACCATAAATACTATGCATTCAGCCATTAATGTTTTCCCTTTTCAAGATTTTGAATTAATTATGTTCACATCAAAAATTGATGGGAGTTCACTCAAGGTATGTCAATACTTGATGACATTAATTTTTCATTAGTATACAAAAAACACTTTTGGTAAGCCTACACCGAAAGATAGTAAAGCGCAAACCAAAGATCAGAGTAGAAGATCACCAAGAATGACTAAGTACAGAAAGAACCGATGACACAAGGTAGTGTGTAAACCGAAAATCTCAATGTAGAGAGATAAAGTGGAACCCAACAGAGGAACCTAAAATGCAAGTTATAGTGCAGACTGATGAAATAGATACAGTGCAACCGACACTGAAACCCAAAGTACAGTCAAGCATGACCGACAGACTGAACCGAAAGTCAGTTGTAGCCCACAAAAAGTGGATCTGACTTCCACGTTAGATAAAGCTAGTGTATTCTATTTATAGGATATTAATTGTTTTTAAATTCATATCTTTAGGGACAAGAAACATTAATGTAAGTGTTTTAATCAGTCTAACTGATTTAAAACACATAGACTAGGAGATCTAGGTGTAAGTTGTAAACTTGATCTTAGAGTTAACATTGTTTTTATCACAACTCGATGAAGTAAATCCATATATAAATAGATGATGTGATCATTCTTTATAATGTATGTGTAAGAGAGAGGAGAAAAGAACAAGAACATCTATGAATTTAATTGAGAGTTTCAAGAACCAGAACAAAAAAAGAAGAATTTGGTTAGCAGAACCAAGAACAGAGGAAACCGATAATCAGAGGTAATATTCAATCACAACTAAGGTGATAATATTTTTATGTGAACTACATAGGATCTATATCAGCAATAGGAGATTTCATTTACCAATTCAATTTTTAATTTTCTATCATTCTAACAAGTGGAGCAAAGTGTAAAAATTCCTTCCAAGAAAGGTGGATTTAACAGTCCAATATCAAATCTCTTAACCGAGTGCACACTTAACAATGTTGCTAAAAGATCTTAATAGAGTAAAATTTAACAGGTCTCCACCGATACTCCTGACAAGGTAGATCATCAAAAGTGATCAAATTGTAGGCCTTAACCAGCCCCTTCCAATCTACAGATAGTGAAGTTTTGTGGGTGTCATCCCCACCACAGTTTTTACTTCCTAACAGGAGTTTTTTGTGATATCATATCTTGTGTTATGTGTCAATTATGTTCATGAATATTTCTATGAATGACTCGCATGTTTATTTATGTTATGAATTGATATAACTCACACAAAGATAGTGTAGATTATATTGAATGGATATGCAATTTATTACAAAGGTTAATTGATTAAAGAATATGAAAAAAATTTAGAGGTACTGATTCACCCCTCCCCTCTCAGTACTACTTCCCATTAATCCCAACAATTGGTATCAGAGATAAGTCTCTTCTTGGAAAGCTTAAATGCTTAAGAGAAAATATCATACAAAGGAGAAGTAAAAAATTGATAAAAATATTGAGAATAAAAATATTGAGATACAGATTTTATATGAATAGTATAAAGAAGCAAGAATTAAGATGAGAGAGTTGTTTAATGAGAGGAAAGGTATGGCGACTCGGAGCAATGAAAAAATTATCAAGAAGAAGAGATTCTAGATTTCTTTGAATCTTCAGGATCAAATGCAAGCAAAGCATCAAATACATCATAAGAGAACATCACAAATCTAAAGGAGATCAATCAACATCTGATAGAGAAAATAAAGATGCTACAAATTGGTCAAGAGACCCAGATGGTAAGAATGATTGATGTGGTGAGTTCTGCTAGACAAGCTGAAATAGAAAGAACACTAGCTACTGATGATAGGAGGAAGATTACAGAGAAACTATAAGAAAACGAGTTAGAAATTCAAAGACATGCTGAGCATCACCATCATCTTACAAATCAGATTATTCTTATGATTCAAGAGGCAAATAAAATGAATGTTGAAATCATTGAAAGAATACAGATTACCAGTGAACTAAGAGAAGAGAATGAAAAACTAAAGCATGAGGTTAGAATTCAACAACACCATAATGAAGTTATCAGAAAGGTTGAAGAGAGCAAGAAAAGAATGGATGATTTTCTAGAAGGACAACGAAGAATCAACAACAACAACAGTCTAGGCTTTACCAAAAATGGAGAATCATCAAATCAATCCAATCCAAAGAATGTGTATGAAAATCCAAGACCAAGAAATCTTACATGCAAACACTGTGGAAAGAAAGGTCACACATCAAATGTATGCAAAGGAAAAATAAAAGGTATTCCAAAATCTACATCTTCATTCACAGGATTCTGTTATAAATGTAACATGAAAGGACATAAAGCATATGAATGTAGGTCTAAGATGGATCAAACAAAGAAGGAAACCTACATGGACAAATACTGTCCCAAATGCAAAATGAATGGGCACACAAGTCTTGAATGATGGAAAAAGAAAAAGCAAGCGTGGAAGCCTAAAGGTCAATAAACTCCATATCAACCAAAGAATGTCAGTAATCAGTATGTATGGGACTACAATACTTGGAAAAATTGTAAAGCATGTGGAAGGTATGGTCACATTACTGCAAACTATATGAGACTATGGACAAGAAATTCTAGAGGCTGGACTAACCCCAGAATGACATGCTTACATTGTCATAAAGTTGGTCATCTCAAAAAGGACTGCAGAGACTGAATGATAAAGACAAGCACATACCCCAATGGAAACACCATTGAAGATATCTAGAGGGCTAGAGACAAGATGTGGAGAAAAGCTTCAAACAATGATGAAGCTAGAATGAGCAATGCAAATGGTGACACCCCATCCAATGGATCTGGTGACATCACCAACCCCACCTAAGTAGAAAAAGTAAGTATGGAACTACATTAACAATAAGCTATTACTTTACATCAGTTCCATAATATGATGAAATAATTCCAAATTAGGATAAGAAAGGTGCATCATGGTTATACTTGTTGAAATATGTAAGAACTATGTCTTCAGGCATATATACTAAAACCTGTCGCTATACACTTAAAGAAAAGACTACCTACATTTACCAAGAGGTGTCGGTTATAAGAAAATGTTGTTAGTATTGAATGAGATCCATCAGCAAATAAGCACATGAACAAGTTGTTTGTGTTACCAAAACCTATGGTAAAGGCTAAGTAAACTTTGACTGCTTAGAAACATTATAAGTATCACCGATGGTAATAAATTCTTCACCAATGAGCTCAATATTTAGACACCGATGAGTTGGTAAGAATTAATGACAGGGCAATGACTATAAATAGGGCATCAGAATGTTTCATTTGTCACGACACCCAGAGCAGAGTGAGCGAAGATAATTTTTGAGAAGAAAGCATCCAATCCATAGAGAGATCATGACTCGACCTCCAAGAACTCCAAATCAGTTCAGAGATCTTTGCAAGCACAAAAAGTAAGATCTTCAAGACCGACAACTCCATTTTCATGTTTTTACACAGAAGCCCTAATTTTCTGAAAATGGCATCAACTTCACAATCTGTGAAATCTAAGAATGAAAAGAAGGATGAGTTCAAACTCATCAAGAACACTGCATGTGAGGAACCCAATTATAAGATCCATCTAGAGGTTGCCTCACAACCTGACAAAGTTGGTGCATTTTCACACATTCCAGATAGGGTTTTTCTAGTTGAAGACGTTCGATCCTTCATACACTGCAAAATTGCAGAGATCAAAACGTCAGAGATGGAAGAAGCTTACAAGAAGCTTTGTAATGAAGATGGAACACTTAAGGAAGAGCACAAACACATTGAGGTGAAAGGGCCTACCAATGCCCTAAAGTTTCTAAAGGTTTTCAAAACTGATTGGATTTGGTTAGTAATAAGAAGAATGCATAAAAAAAAAGTTATGGTTGGATGAACCAAAGGAAATCACCTGAGATGTCATCCATGCGGTCACCAGTTACCCCGTAACTGATAAAGTAAAAGCACTAAAGCATCCACCGAAGGTAGAGACTGAAAAGATGACTGGAGCCAAATGGGATGGTCGTAGATTGAAAGTGACAACAATAACCGATGATGAGATTAAGTTTGGTGGATGTGTATTGGGCTATAAATTCTTCCAGGCTAGCAGATTAAATAGTATTGCATTAGGTGTTGTGGACACAACTTACAAAAATGTGAAGAAAGGTACACAGTTGGACTTATCTGAACTACTCCTGAATCAGTTGAAGGAAAACCTAAAGACAATTAGGAATAAAAAGTCAAACATCTGTAAGTTTGGCTCACTGATCATGTGTATTTTCTTTTATTTTCAAGAGAAGTTCCCACCAGTTGGAGATGTGAAATGGGACAGCACCAAACCAGTCACCATGAAAATAAATGAGTACATAGCTTCTCTAGGAGATAATTTTGAAACTGCCATGGACGAATGCTTCAATGTATTCAGATACCGAATGCAAAAGAGGGTAAGAATCCTTGAGAAACCCATATAGAAATATAAGGATGAGATATGCTTCATGGTTGACAAAGATCATACTTTCATCAAACTTGTAGTAGCAAGGACAACATAGTTGCAACCACTGGAATATGAGATCAACATTGATCTTGCAACAAAGGAAATTGATGCCTTAATCAATGAATTATTGGACAAAAAGAAACCAAGTTTTGGTACATATGAAGAAGCTAAGTCAAGAATTAAATCAGAACTATTTGTCAAAAAGATAGTCAAGAAGAAGGGGAAAATGGTAAAGATTCTCAAGAAGATTCTATTAGTAGACGAGGAAGAAGTTGAGCAAGATAAAGAAATTAAACAAGAGGAGTAAACTAAAGAACAAGTATCTATTGATAAAGAAGAAGAAAAGAATGACTCTGAGGAAATAGAGCCAAATTCACCACCTCCAGCACCATTAAAGAAACCAAGAACTATAGCTGCTTCAAGGACTAGAAGCCATACGTCCAAATAATCTACTCCTTCACCTCTTAAGAAAGGAAAAGTCAGGACTTACAAAAGAAAAGCTCCAGCACCAAAGAGAGGACAAAAAAAGAAGGGTAGAAAATACATCAAAAATCGAGAGGACATAGAGGACATCGAGGGAGATGAAGCCTTATAGGAAGAAAATGTCAAGGTAAAAGAACCTGACACTATTTATGACATTTTTGTTTATATAGAAAATTCTTGGTCCATTACAGATCCACACATTATAAAATGGGAGAAAAGAAATCAAGAAGATCAAAATAAAATTGAAGAAGCTATGATAACTAAAATTTATAACTTCAAATATTAACCCATGCAATTTGAAGGAAGTTATGTACCATGGGAACTCTTGGATAGATTATCCACCCGTTGGACATTTTCTTTGACAAATGAGAAAGAAATCAGAGAGAGATTACTTGTCTCTCTAATGCCACCTGAATCAACAAAGGTAGAGATAAATGAGATGATGGAGAAAGACAAGAAGGAATTCTCACCAAAGCTAAGGGCATACAAATTTCTTGAAGGCAAGTTGATTGAACTTGAACAAGACAGCCACCAGAAATGGTGCAAAATCATGAACAGGCCAGTTGAGAAAGATAGCCCCGACAAAGACCTTCAACAACAAGATGTTGATAAGGAAACTCATGATGACACATTCATTGAGATGGATAAAGAAGAAGATGATATAATAGGGAATAAGACTGCAGATGTGGCAGATGAAACATGGGATGATAGTACAAATAACAACATTGTGGATACCAATGTCATCGACATTACCGATGACCCAGCAAATGAAATCAATAAGGATGAAGATGTCACTATTGTAAAAGATACAACCAATGAATAGGACACAAAAATTGATGGCACATAGGTGAACATTCCAGGCAAATTTCCAATATTGATACAAGCTATCAATATCATGCAAGAATCAAGTAAAACACCTAAAAAGGAAACTCCAAAGGATGCAGGAGAAGAAGAAAATAAAGACAACACCGATGGTCAGCAAAACATCAGAGATACTCAAGATGTAATCGACACTAACAAGGTTACAGAAGGAGATAAGGACAAAGATGTGGAGATTCAAGACAAGAATGAGAACTCCAAGACATATGATGCAAAGGACACCAATGAATAGAGAAAAACCAAAAGATGGTACTCCTAAGAAAATAGACAAAGATGCCACTGACAACATTAAGGTGAATGTGGAGATGTCTCTAGATACCTGACAAGATAAAACTAACACCAAGAAGCAAAAGGAAGCCCAACAGGTCACATCATCAAGCACAACAAAAAAGGCTGAAAAATTGGCCATGGTGCTACATTCCACTGAGTCACAGAAGAAGAAGAAGAAGAAGAAGAAGACAAAGAAGAAAAAGGTAGAGGCTACACTAGATGAAATCATTGAAATACTAAAGTGTGATGCCTCTACACTTGACATGGATGAACTACAAGAATATGGAGAGATATGCCAGAGGAAGGCATTGCAAGAAAAGATGAAGAAACTGCATCGGGACTCTATGGTACTAGAGACAACATGGGACATTCTACATCAAATTATACTCGATATTGATATTGATCAAAGAAAACCTATACTTGATCAACTAGCTACCCTCACCGATGCAACCACCACTCAAAATATTGATGTTGAGAAGGCAATTGAGGAGAGAGCATAAATGAAGTACCAACAAAAGCTCCTAGAGAACATCAGCCAAGAAGTGGCCGAGAATAAGGTAAAGCTATCACAATTCATATCTGAATTAGACCCCATCATATCTAAAGCTATAACCTTAATTCAAAAGCTGAGCACAATAGAAAATTTCAGTAAGGAAAATAGCGACAACATAGCAAAGCTAGATACAAATCTAGCAAACAGTGATAGTAGCTACACAAAAAATGGAGACAATGCAGTCAAATTGCATTATGAGAAGATCATTGAGGTAAAATGGTTAAGGAAAGAGGTGTGGGAGGCAGAGACATGTTTCAGAGAAGAATTAACCGAGCTACAAGCTCAACTTCTATCAAATCTTACACTGCTACAACAACATATCAGTTTTGTAAGGCAACTGATAGAAACTCTCAAGATGTCTGTAGCAGACAACATCTATGATATGCATGCAAAGATAACACTTGATAAAATGGCTCTAGAAAACTTAAAGGAGCAATGGGAGAAAATGATGGAAGACATGAAGTCTTCTCATTCACACATTTTTTATAAGCTCTAAAGTAATTGACCTTTGCCCTTAATATCAAATAAATGGGGAAATGATATATTGGACAAAATACCATTATATTCAGATGTGAAAAAGGTAGATATGTATATGTGTATTCATAAAGGGAAAAATATATTTAAAAGAAAAAGATATCATATGTACAGACATACCGACATATACATAGGGGGAGTCATTAAATCACTAAGGATTATATATGTTGTATATACTAAACTCTTTGTTAGTATTTTGCACATATAAGTTTTTGATACTAATGTCAAAGGGGAAGATTGATGATATTAATTTTTCATTATTATACAAATAGAACTTTCAGTAAGCCTACACTGAAAGACAGTAAAGCACAAACTGAAGATCAGAGTAGAAGATCACCAAGAATGACTAAGTACAGAAAGAACCGATGACACAAGGTAGTGTGTAAACCAAAAATCTCAATGTAGAGAGATAAAGTGGAACCCAAAATACAAGTTACAGTGTAGATCGATGAAATAGATACAGTGCAACCGACAGTGAAACCCAAAGTACAGTCAAGCATGACCGACAAACTGAATCGAAAGTCAGTTGCAGCCCACAAAAAGTGGATCTGAATTCCACGTTAGATAAAGCAAGTGCATTCTATTTATAGGATATTTAATTGTTTTTAAATCCATTTCTTTAGGGACAAGAAACATTAATGTAAGTGTTTTAATCAGTCTAACTAATTTAAAACACATAGACTAGGAGATATAGGTGTAAGTTGTAAACCTGATCTTTGAGTTAACATTGTTTTTATCACAACTCGATGAAGTCAATCCATCTATAAATAGATGATGTAATCATTCATTAGAATGTGTGTTTAAGAGAGAGTAGAATAGAACAAGCACATCTATGGATTGAATTGGGAGTTTCAAGACCCAGAACAGAAAAAGAATAATTTGGTTAGCAGAACCAAGAACAAAGGAAACCGATAATCAGAGGTAATATTCAATCATAGCTAAGGTGATAATATTTTTATGTGAACTACATAGGATCTATATCAAAAATAGGAGATTGCATTTACCAGGTCAATTTGTAATTTTCTATCATTCTAAAAAGTGGAGCAAAGTGTAAAAATTCCTTTCAATAAAGGTGGATTTAATAGTCCAATATCAAATCTCTTGACCGAGTGCACACTTAATAGTGTTGCTAAAATCTCTTAATCGAGTAGACTTTAACAGGTCTCCACTGATACTCCTAAATGGGTAGATCAACAGAAGTGATCAAATTGTAAGCCTTAACTAGCGCCTTCCAATCTGCAGATAGTGAAGTTTTGTGGGTGCCATCCCCAACGCAGTTTTTACTTCCTAACAGGAGTTTTCTATATTATCATATCTTGTGTTATGTGTGAAATATGTTCATGAATGTTTCTATGAATTACTCACATGCTTATTAGTGTAGATCAGATTGAATGGATGTGCAATTGATTACAATGGTTAAATAATTAAAGAATATGAAAAAATTTAGAGGTACTGATTCACCCCTCCCCTCTCAGTACTACTTCCCATTAATCCCAAAAAATACCATCTTCTTTATTGGTGTCAGATTTTATAGGTCAATCAAACTGATCATCATACATCTCGGGATGTCTTTTTGACTAAAAGTGTTTGTTGAAATATCGGCATAACATATCCAAATTTGAGTTGGTGTCTCTGAACATTTCTTATCTGTTCAAATGGCTTATTGGGGTAGTAGGAATTAGATTCCTTTGATAAGATTCCTCAATAAGCTATTTTTTCTCTTGATCATATATCAGAGTAACTACATCGACATTGTTCACGCATATCCATTACAGTAGCAAGATACTTTGAGAACCTTTGAAAAATTGCCTCCGATACTCCGATAATTTTTTTTCCAAGACTTACCTAGATAGAGTAACTTCCCTTTCCATACTTTTCCATTAGTGAAGCTCTCCCTGATGACACTAGAAAATGATTTGAGTAGGGTATCCATCGGAATGACATTAGCCAATATAGTTATAAATATAAAACCCTTGGCTATTGTTTCATTGGTATAACTTTTGAGATTTTATATGGATATGGGTTCTCTTTTTTATTAGGGTAGGATGTTCTATCGGACCTGACCTTTTCCTATGTTCTGATTTATCAATGTCTATTTATTAGGATAAATTATTATGAATGATTTTTTATTTTCCAACGGTAGAACATCGATTGATATCTCTGAGTATTTCATCCATCTCATGCTTAACTCTTCATCAGTTGAGAAAAAAAATCCTTCCTGATATGATCCTTCAAGCTCATCGGCATAGCACATGTGATCGAAGCTGTCATTTTTTAAGCTTACGATAGCCTGATGAATATTTTATCGGGGTAAATTATCAAGCCTTATGTCGATATGTGAATCCTGTTACATTACACATATTTCATCTTTTATGATCATTCTATTAGGATAATACATATTATCTCCCTTGGATCATTATCATGAGCCATATGTTGAGATTTTTTAATTGGAAAGACAGGTTATTCCTACCCCGATATGTATGAAACCTTTTTATTTTGTAAAATGGGATAGGGGAAACTTATGGAAAGTTTCACCGATGTGAAGTTATTTACACAAAGAACTGAAATGGAAGATTTCTTTATTTTCATCATGGTTCATATATGGCACAAAGGTGGTTTAGGGAGTTGTTTACATAAATCTTCGGTAGCTTCAACCTTTGTGAGGGTTTATAAAATACAAAATCTTAGCGATGACTTGTGAAAGGTGACACTAAAACTTAAATTCCAAAGGCTCCAACACAAATGTCCCAAAAACTATAAATTGACTATGTTTTGTTTTAGTTTAGATTATCTCTACTTGTGGCCTAATTTCCATGTCCATAGAAGTGAACAAGAATGAAATTTTTTTGGGAATGAAACTATTGAAATTGGCTTGCCTCAATTTTTTTATATTTAAATTTTAGTAATGATTAACTATATTTACAAAAGCCTTTATATAAATTTTTGAATCATGAGGGTGATGTTCTTCTTAGTTAGACTCTTACCTAGACTAAGTTAACAAGTTCCAAATAATTGTTGAGGATAACAAGCACACAATGGTCCTAAATTGATATCACAAGTAAACACTATAAAATTGGTCCCTCTTTAAGAACTTTGACCTAGATTTTATTTTTCATTTAACCATACTAGATAATATCAATTTTATTTTTAAATCTAAATATTTGAAAATACATAAATCTCATATTTGATTTTACACAATGAGATTATAAATTGCCTATCGATACAATATATTATTTTTTCTATCACTTTTGCCACTTGATTGTTTAAAACGTTTGATCCATGGATTAAAATCATAGATTTTTTTATTATATAAGAGGTAATGGTGTGGATTAATAGAGGCAATTTTTAAAAAGGTGCACGTATTGATTGATTAATTTAATTCAAATGGTAAGCCAACTTCTACATTTAATTTTACAGATATTGAAAATTTGGTGGTTGAAGTTTCTAATCTGAAAATTTACTCCTCAATATTTGTAGGAGATGGTATATGTATGCAGAATACTAGTTTTTATTTATGTCAAGTTGGAAAGATATTTAATTATTAAGAGACTAGAAATTGAACAATTGTATATTATTTATTAAAAAGAAAATAAACTGTGTTTTGACAATTATGTTTGTGTTTGGACAAATTACTTATAAGCTTGTACAAACTATATAAAACAATATTTTATATCACTAGGGGAAGATCGCTTGTTATCACCCATGTTCCAATTATTGTTCATTCCTTTCTCAACCAATCCACCAATTACTAACTTTAAAGAAACCAAAAAAATGATAACTAAAATCTCATTAATGAATTTCACATGTATTAATAGCTGCCCACTTGTACCCCCACTAATTAGATTTTTTTTAACTTGAACTGGAGAAGTTGTGCATCTTTATTCAAAACTATAAGGCATGACTATTAGGACATTTATGCATAAGTATTGGCAGGTTTTGAGGTAGTTTTAGTACATGATTATGGGCCATCTTTGTTGGAATGACTATGGAAAGTTGGGACTAAGAGGGGAGGGGTGAATCAGTACCACAAAAACTTTTATAAGTGAAACTGTCTGTAAACCATATACTGTTTCTTGTTATTTTCCCAAATTCAAGAACTTGAAATGAAAATAATACAAAGCTCATAAAACATATAATAAAAACATTCAAGCAATAGAACTCATAACTCCATGATTTTGTTTATGCAGAAATCCTTGGTTAGAGGACAAAAATGTGGTGGGGATGACACCCACAACCTTCATTAACTACAGTATAAAGGGTGCTCGGTTAGAGCTTACAATGTTTAGCCATTTTGATAGCTTATCCGGTTAAGAGTATACAAATACTTGTTAGGTCTACTTGATTAAAGGATTTTACAATCTCTACACTTAGAGATGTGCCCTGTTAAAGGATTTACATAAATAAGATTAGTTAAGATCTACCCAGTATTGGGATTTACATCTCTCAATACAATAGTATCAACAACTCAACAATGTTTTCTATATTGCATCAAAAACAAATGTTGATCAGACTTTATGTGCTCTAAAATGTGTTACCTCAATCACAAACTATAACACTGCTATGATCTTCTTTTTTGTATATAAATATATGCTCAGTGCTCTCTGCTCTTTTGTTTGTTCTTCAAATAACTCCTTTAACTTTCACTAACAATATCAGCTTCCTCTCTGTATCATCATCACTCTTCTCTGTAAATCATCCTTTTAAATATAAGAGTTTATGCCTCTTAATATTATGCATTAGGTACACTATGAATTTTTTTTAACTATTAGATCTTCTTTTCTACTTAGTGATTGTGTCAATTTTACCTCGGTACTTGGTGTTTTTCTTGGAAATAACAAACTTTCATTAACCACTTAATCTTCTCCTTAGATCTTCTCTTTGAATTATCTTGATCATTGATCTTGTAACAAACTATTCTCCATACATTGTATAATCACAATTAATGTTGTGAAAAATCATTAAATGCCTCCTTATTTCATTCAAGATCAATTAAGTGACTCGATAGAGTAACTTCTCTTTTCTCGGTTAAATGATTTTTAGTACTCGGTAACTATCAACTCGGTGTACTTCATATGTGCTTGGTGTAGTGAAATGTTTGATAACTATAGACTCTCAGTGTAGTGTCTTTAGCTCTTTTATGTGCTTTATTTACTTCACTAACTTACTCAGTATGCATTACCGACTAGTTAAATATTTGGCTTTCTCCCTTTCACTGATTGATTCTTCTCACTCATATGACTGACTTAACTAATGACGAAAAAATATCTTATATAGATAACAATCTCCCCCTTTGACATTAGTTGAGCATTTTTTTGACAAAAAATTCAAAGCCATCAAAATTAGTAACTCCCTCTCGGATGTTACTCTCTTATACAAAATATGTACAACTCTTCTTCTCCTTTTACTTCATTTTCACATATATACTTTTGTTTTTATTTTGTATTGACTCTATTTCCCTTTTTTTATTTTTAGAAATCTATGTCTCACTCTCTATCTATCCACCTTTTTTGACAAAAAGTGTCAACAGTAAAACCTATTTATCAAAAATGTTCTTATACCTTTGTTGTATCCCTGCAAGTATAGTCTCCCATGTGTCTCAGAGATTCTGTAGAGTACTAATGTGCTCATTGATATCTTCCAATAGGTCAACTATATTATCCAGGATGCTGACCTCTAGAAAACTTATTAGTTCTCTTCCTTTCTTCAAATGTATCTGCATTGATTGCATATGGGGAATCAATAATTCTTGCAATTCAAGAAACTCAAGTCTCAGTTTCTCTTCCTCCTGTCTCAATGAGAGTTTAACTCCCATGAGTTCCTGTATCTTTGAGTAATAGGTCTGGAATGATCCAGGCTTGGTAGTTAGCTCTTTAAGCTGCCCAGTCAACTCTTTTTCAGTATTTGTCTCCTTCTTCTTGATTTCCTTAGTAAAGTTTGAAAGAATACAAAAATTTTGAAGTAATAAAATGATGGATTGAAATTGTTCTTCAATTTTTTAACATAACTCAGAAAGAGTTACCTTTTCTATATCAATATTTTTCAGTAGGTCCTCCATCAATTCCTTCTCCATAGATTCCTTGTGAATCTTCAACATGTATTCAGTTATGTCCTTGTTCTGTCCTTCGATCTGTTGGACTAAATTTTCAACTTGGTCTAGCAGGCGCTTAGATTCATCAATAGTAACTTTGGGAATAATTTCCTGGAAAACCTCCTTTACATCTTCTAAGATGTCTACCTTTTTCTTCTTCACCAATAACTTGTCCTGCACAGCCTTTTGAGCTACAATCTTTGCATAAATGCATAAATCTTTAGGCTTCATCATATTGGGGTCTCCCTTTGGTATGATTATTGGCTTACTCAAATAAATCACTTGTTTCCTCTTCTTTCTCCTCTTTTTCTAAATCAATCTGCTCTCTCTAGTAGAGTGTTTAGAATGTGATACCATTGTTGCATCTGGTGACTTGGTATCGTGACCGGTGGTGCAAGAGCACCTTAAGGTCTCAAGGAAGATCTTTACAAATTTTGTCTTGTGGGTGGTTCTATCCAACCACCAGGGCAATTAGTACTAATGATAAAGTCCCAAGTTTGATTTTGTGTGTGTTTAGAGGTAAGAGTGTTTGGAGTCATGTCTTTTGTGTGTTTAATTAGGCTCTAGTGTTTAAGTCCTAGAAAAGTCAACATGGGTCAAATTTTGACCAAGACTCCAAAATGGAGTGTCATTTATAATTTTGATTTTTTTAATTGTTTTAAGGTCTAATAGAATGATTTATATTCAAATTGATAAAGTTAGGTTAGTGGAACATCAAATGAGCAAAAGTTGTAAAAGTTGCTCATGACAACTTTGCAAAGTTGTTATGAAAAAATTTCCTAAAATATAGGAAATGGATTTAATGGTGTTCTAATCCTGACCTAGGGGTCCAAAATTGTGGCAATATACTATTTAATCCCATACAAACTCTAATCTAAGGGTTGGAATTGTTATTGTAAGGACTGTGTTTTGGGAAGCAAAGATTTGGACTGTGTTATTGTAATAGAGCCTTCATCTAGACCTTTAATGAGTTGAATGGATTGATTTAACGCATTGATCCTTTGATACTTTTTATGTAACTAATTTTTGTGGTGTTATTTTGGTATTTTGGCACTCTTGTTAATTGTTTTATAAATTGTTTTATAAATTCTTTAAGTTTCATTGGTTCGTTGTCTAGTTCAGAGCCAATCATGTAAACATGAGTCCCACTTGAATTCCTATGATTGAACTTCCATGGACACTTGGAATCAAGTAGGGGACTATGTAAGTGTAAATATGTATTATAGAGTTTGTGTGTGCAGGGGAGATAATTTTTCCATCAAGCCCTAGGCGAGTACATTGGTATTCTAGCTAGGAGCTTGAACGGAATAGAAACAAGAGAGCTTGCTAGATGGATTGGTTTGATCCAATAAATGGTGGAGAGGTGTAGGGTCATGTGTCCTTGATATGTGTATGCAAGGAGAAGATCAGAGGAGGCCATTAGAGAAACTAGTGAAAGCAAAGAAACTTGACTAGATTATATGCCCTAGAAACCCTTAAAAATAGGGGTTTGGTGTAAATCCGGTGTACGGACAACTTGAAGACATAAAACCTATAAAATAATTGATCCTAGGGTGTTATTATAAATAATCCTCAGTTATTTTAGGGGTTTTTTGAGTACATTTTTTAGGAAATCCAAGAATTCAGTTTCTAGGGGCCTAATTGGGCAAAAAGGGCTACAAGGCCTAAAACTAGAAAACTTGGAACTTGATTGGAAACCTATGAAATAAACCAAAGGAATGGATCAAGAATGATAAAAATTGAATTTGGAAGAGTGAAAAAACCCATTACCATTTCTAATAACAATTTGGAAAGATACGTGCAAGTTTGAGCCTATGGAAGCACATTAGGCATTGTGAAGGAGAGGAGTGAGTTTGAAGTTGTTGGAGAAATCTAGTGGGAATAGAGGAACATAGAGATGACCTATAGGTAGGGTAGAGTGAATTACCCTAGGAATACTAGAGAGAAGGTATTGAGAAGAGAAAGAGTTCTCTTGTGAGTTAGATCTCCCCATCAAAGTGGTATTAGAGTCATTGAAAGGCTTGGGAAGTGGATAGTGTATGACAGAAGGAAGTGAATCCATTGGAGAAAACACCATGGTTATGAATGTTGATTTGGAAAGAGACTTGTGAGAGAAACAAGTCAATAATAGACTTCTAGAAGAAGATATGAAGGAGATGAAGAAGAAGCTAGCACAAGTGGCAGAGACTATAAGAAAGATGAAAGAACAGATAGGAGAGGATAAAGACAAAGGAAAGAGTCAAGTTGAAGAGGAGGCAAAACCAAAACCAGACCCTCCATTACCTTAGGAACCTTTCCTAAAATCCCTCAAGGAACTAAGTGTTAAGGCATTAGAAGGCATCCCTATGTTCTCTGGCCAAATGGATGCAAAATTGGTGATGGAATGGATTGAGGGTATGGAAATTCACTTTCAGTGTGATGGAATCATAGAGACACATAAAGTAAAGATAGATAAATCAAGGCTAAGAGGACAAGGATTAACTTGGTGGAAGTTCTTGCAGGAGAAAAGAGAAAGAGAAGGGAAGAATCCAATAGCCAATTGGAAATATATGGTGGCTAAGGTGAAGGAAAACTACCTACTAGAGGATTATGACATACAACTACACAAAAGGAGATAGAATTTCAAACAAAAATATTTAGATGTGGCATCCTACACTAAAGAATTTAAAAAGCTATGTCTTAGGTCCAGAGTGCAAGAGGTAGAGAGAATTAACGTTGCTAGGTATCTAAATGACCTTAGGTGGAACATTCAAGAAGAGTTAAGCCTCTTTACTTTAACTTCTATCCATGGTTGTTTTCAAATGGCCCTTAAGGTGGAAGAAAAACTTAGAAAGAAGAAAGATTCAAACTCTAGGGGTAGAGGAAGAGGTAGAGACTCCAGAGGAGGACATAGAGGAGGTTCTAGTAGTAGAAGAAATGAGACCAGAGGCCAAGGAGACTCCAATTCTATGGAAAAAATCCATGAGTCAAACAATAGAGGACGATATATCAAAGGAAGAGGTTATAATAGTGGTGGAAGAGGCAAATCAAGTGGTTTTGGAAGAAGCTCACATTTTGCTTCAATGAAGTGTTATAATTGTGGCAAAATGGTTCACCCTGCCTATAGGTGTCTGGATAATCCATCATCTTCACAAGGTGAAAATAAGATTTCATATTTACAAGAACAAGACATGACCAAACAGTCTAAGATAAGTCTGGATTAAGAAAAGGGAGAGAACCTCATGCTTAGGAGGATTTTGATCAAAGAACCTACAAGGGATGAACACAAACAAAGGAGGGCTCTTTTTAGGGTCAAGTGTAAGATTATTAGCAAGGTGTGTAGGGTCATAATAGACTCAGCTTCTACTGATAATGTGATCTTAGGGGAAGCAGTGCAAAAGTTAAAATTGACTAAGATACCTCATGTTTCTCCTTACAAAGTGACCTGGTTGAATAAGGGGAAAAACATATTGGTCAATGAAAAAGTGTGGGTTGATTTCACTATAGGAAAGTATCAAGACAAGATACTTTGTGATGTTCTACTAATGTATGCATGCCATATGTTTCTAGGAAGACCATAGAAATATGACAGGGAGGCAGTCCACCATGGCAAGGAGAATAAGTACTCATTCAAGAAGAATGGAGTAACTTATAAGATACAGTCTTTGGTAGAGGAAGATATAGTGGAGTAGATGGACTCCAATACTCTTCTAATGAGTGGGAAAGAATTCCTAAAAGACATGAAGGAGGAAGAAGGAATTGGTTATGCAATCTTGGTGAAACCAAAGGAGGAGGAGACACCCAAAAAAGCACGTATGTCTACAAAAGTTAGACAATTGTTAAATAAGTTCCAAGAAATCATATGTGAAGGGACACCAGCTACACTACCTCCAAAAAGAGAAATTAGTCATCATCTTGACTTTGTGCCAGGGGCATCATTTCCAAACAAAGCTGCCTACAAGATGACACCAGAGCAGAACATAGAGATTTCAAGGCAAGTTCAAGAGCTTTTGGATGAGGGTCTGATAAGAAAAAGCATCAGTCCATGTGTTGTTCCAGTAGTATTGGATCCTAAGAAGGGAGGTAAGTGGAGAATGTTTACTAACTCTAGGGAAATAAATAGGATAACAATAAGGTATAGATTTCCTATTCCTAGAATAAAAGACTTAATGGATTGCTTAGGAGGTGCTAAATACTTCTCAAAGATTGATCTTAAAAGTGGATATTATCATATTAGGATGAAAGAGGGGGATGAGTGGAAGTCATCTTTTAAAACCACAAAGGGATTATATGAGTGGTTAGTAATGTCATTTGGGCTTACAAATGTGCCTAGTACTTTTATGAGGGTCATGAACAAAGTCCTAAAGGATTACATAGGGGTATTTGTGGTATTATACCTAGATGATATCCTCATCATTAGCAAAACAAAAGAAGAGCACATGAAGCATCTAGAACTTGTATTGAAAATACTTCAAGAAGAAAAATTAACCATAAACCTTGAGAAGAGTGAATTCATGAAACAAGAGTTAGTCTACCTAGGACTTGTAGTATCCCAAGGTGACTTGAAGATGGATAAGAGTAAAGTTGAATCCATTTTGAGTTGGTCTACTCCTAAGACAAGGAATTAAGTGATAATATTCCATGGGTTGGCCCAATTCTATAGGAAGTTTTTGAGAAGATTTAGTGAAATTTGTGCACCTGTCCTAGATACTATAAAGGGTGGATTCAAGACAAAGTTCATATGGACAAAGGAAGCCAATGAAGGGTTTGAAAGATTGAAGAAGGAAGTAGCTACTCAACCAATTATAGTGTTACCAAGTTTTGAGAAACTATTCATTGTGAAATGTGATGCTAGCAACATAGTAGTGGGGGAAGTCCTAAGTCAGGAAGGAAGACCAGTAGCCTTCTTTAGTGAAAGGTTAAATGAAGAAAAGTCTAGGTATTCATCCTATGATCTAGAGCTTTATACATTGGTGAAATCTCTTAAGAAGTGGAGGAACTATGTGTTTCCAAAATAATTTGTTGTATACACTGACAACCAGGCCTTAAGCTACATAAACACAAAAGAGAAGCTTAGTTTGAGGCATATAAAGTGGATGGAGTTTCTGCAATCATACACTTTTACAATCAAGCACAAGAAGGGGGTAAACAACAAGGTTGAAAATGAACTTAGTAGGAGGTTGCTTACTGTTCAATAAATACTGTTGTAGAGCATAGGGTTTGAAGGATTCAAGGATCTTTATGAAGGAGATGTAGATTTCTCAGAGATCTATAAGGTATGTAATGATTTTGAAAATCATTTTCATAGTGAATATACCGACTATACTTTATAGAATGGTTTATTGTTCAGAGGGAAAAAACTATGTGTTCTAAGGGGTTCCATGAGGGAGAACCTCATCCAAGAGAAGCACAATGGCAATTTGAGTGGACACTAGACCTAATGGAGATTCTACTAGTGGCCTAAAATGCAGAAAGATATAAGGAGGTATGTTAAGAAATGTGGAGTATGTTAGAAGGAAAAGGGGACATAATAAAATGTAGGTCTTTACCAACCATTTCCATCCCAAATAGACCATGGGAGTGCATTAGTATGGATTTCATAGTGGGGATACCTAGGAAACCAACTGGTTTGGCTAGTGTATTTGTGGTAGTGGACAGATTCAGTAAGATGATTCACTTTATCCCATGTAAAACAACACATGATGCTAGTCACATTGCCCACCTTTTCCTCAAGGAGATAGTAAGGATACATGGTATTTTAATGAGCATAGTTGCAGACAAAGATGTGAAATTTATGGGACACTTTTGGAAAACCCTCTGGAAATGATTGGGTACTAATTTGACTCATAGTTCTGCATATCATCCTCAAATGGATGGCCAAACATAAGTAATTAAAAGGGTCCTTAGTAATTTGTTTAGATGTTTAACCAAGGAGTATGGACAAGGATGGGAACAAGTCATTCCACAAGCAGAGTTTGCCTATAATGACAGTGCAAACAGGACTATTGGTAAGAGTTCATTTGAGATTGTGTATGGATTACATCCAAGGGGTGTTTTTGAGCTTAGTTATCTAAAAGGTTATAAAGGGATCAGTGGAAATGCTGATGATTTTGCTCAGTCAATGAGAGAAGTACATAATAAAGTGAAGAAGACACTAATGGAGGAAAATTAGAAGCTTAAATCTAAGAAGGATGAAGGAAGAAGAGACTTAAAATTTGAGGTAGGATACTTGGTGATGGTATACTTGAACAAGGCTAGGCTATAGAAGGGAATACCAAGCAAACTACAGATGAAAAGGATTGGACCATGCAAGGTGTTATCTAAGTATGGCTTTAATGCCTACAAAGTGGATCTACCCAAGGAGATGTCTATTTCTCCTATTTTCAATGTGAAGGACTTGATTTAGTACAATGGTCTAGAAATAGATGAGGGAAAGTACAGTACAGAGGTGACTAAGGCTGTGGTAGAACTCCAAGTACTTGGTCAGATCAAGCCACAAGTAGAGAGAATTATGGATTCAAGAGTGAAGAAGAAGACTAGGAGTAAGACATACATGGAGCATCTAGTCAAATGGGAGAAAAAACCTTATTCAAAGGATACTTGGATAGTAGAGAGTGACTTTAAGAAGTATGGCATCAGTTTGGAGTTTTTCACACCTCAGGTACCTTGAATTTCTTGCTGCAGGGGGAGAATGGTGTAGGAGCACCTTAAGGTCTCAAGGAAGATCTTTGCAAATTTTGGCTTGTAGGTGGTTCTAGCCATCCACCAGGGTAATAAGGACTAATGATAAAGTCCCAAGTTTTATTTGGTGTGTGTTTAGAGGTAAGAGTTTTTGGAGTCATGTCTTATGTGTGTTCAATTAGGCTCTATTGTTTAAGTCCTAGAAAATCAACATGGGTCAAAGTTTGACCAAGACTCCAAAATGGAGTGGGATTTATAATTTTGATGTTTTAAAGTTTTTTAAGGTATAATTTAATGATTTAGAGTCAAACTGAGAAATTTAGGTTAGTGGAACATCAAATGAGCAAAAGTTGTAAAAGTTGCTCATGATAACTTTGCAACTTTGTAAAGTTGTCATGACAAAATTTCCTAAAATATAGGAAATGTATTTAATGGTGTTCTAATCTCAACCTAGGGGTCTAAAAATGTGGGGATAGACTATTTAAGCCCAAAAAAATCCTAATCTAAGGGTTGGAAGTGTTATTTCACAGACTATGTTTTGGGAAGCAAAGATTTGGACTGTGTTTTTGTAACAGAGCCTTCATCCAGACCTTTAATGGATTGAATGGATTGAGTAAATGCATTGACCCTTTGATAATTGTTATGTAATTACTCTTTATGATGTTATTTTGGTATTTTTGCACTCTTGTTAATTATTTTGTAAATTCGTTAAGTTTCACTGGTTTGATGTATGGTTCAGAGCCAGTCATGTAAAAATGAGTCCCACTTGAGTTCCCGTGGTTGAAATACCATGGCCACCCAGAATCAAGTAGGGGACTGTGTAAGTATTTTAAATATGTATTTTATATTTTGTCTATGTAGGGGAGTAAATTTTTCCATAAAGCCCTAGGCGAGTACAGTGGTATTCTGGCTAGGAGCTTGAACGGAATAGAAACATGAGAGCTTGCTAGATGGATTGGTTTGAGCCAATCAATGGTGGAGAGGTGTAGGGGACTATTTCCTTGATATTTTTATGAAATTATAGGATCATAGGAGGTCATTAGAGAAAAAAGTGAAAGCAAAGAAACTTGACTGGACTATATGCCCTGGAAACCCATGAAAATAGGGGTTTGGTGGAAATCCTATGTATGAAAAAATTGAAGACCTAAAACCTAGACAATAATTGAGCTTAGGATGGTCTTATAAATAATCCTCAGTTAGTTAAAGGGTTTTTAAGGACATTTGTGAGGAAAAATCCAAGAATTCAGTTTCTAGGAGGCCTAATTGAGCAAAAAGGGCTACAAGGCCTAAAACTAGAAAACTTGCAGCTCGATTGGAAACCTTTGCAAGAAACAAAAGGAATGGATCAAGAATGGTGAAAATTGAAAGGGAAATAGTGAAAAACCTCATTACCATTTCTAAGAACAATTTGGGAAGATAGGTGCAATTTTGAGCCTATGGATGCACATTAGGCATTATGAAGGAGAGGAGTGAGTTTGAAGTTGTTGGAGAGATCTAGTGAGAATAGAAGAACATAGAGGTGACCTCTAGGTAGGGTATATTTAATTACCCTAGGAATACAAAAGAGAAGGTCTTGAGAAGAGAAAGAGTGCTCTTGTGAGTTAGATCTCCCCATCAACCGTCTATTCTTTCTTCTGCTTTAAATGCCTCTTGTTGTTTTTCTTCTTCTTTCTCTACATCCTTCTCTTTTAGATTTGATTCCTGCAACATTTATTTTTGTGTATATTGTGTCTTTTGAACATTCTAAACATTGGATGTGTTAGTCGGTGGTGTATTCTTCTTTTGTCCTTTAGTGTCAGTTGGGGGTTCCAACTCGGTATCCTTCCTATGTTAAGTCTCAGTAGCCTTTGGCTCATCAACATTCTCTTTAACTGTTTCAGGTGGTGGCTTGGTTTCCATCTCTTGTGTGAATTTAGTAGTACCAATTTAAATAGTAGAATAATTTTGTACTTGTATCAATATGGCATCAGTACTTTTCAATGGTGCAACATATACATCAATACACTCGGTGTCTGGTACTTGTAAGTCCATAACATCTTCATCCTTTGACAACTCCTTTATAGGATCTATATCTTCTTATTCATCTTCAATGTTTACCTCTACATTGTCAATAATTAGATCAATAGGATCTACTTGTCTTGTGCTTTCCTTTACCTTGTTAATAATGCTTTCACTTTGAGTCTTTGTTGCATCAGGTTGCTCGGGATTAAATATGTCAACTATATCTCTCCACTTTGCATCAATTTCCCTGTCCACAGATAGTATATCTCCATTCATGATTCTTAGGGAACTTCCCTTGACTATAAATCTTTTTGCATATTTTTATAGTGCTTCATGAATCTCAGATGGTGCAAGGCTAGGAACTATATGTACAAGTGACCTCTCTCTCACTTCTTTTTCAACATTAAGGGCATACTTCCATCTTGCATCAATATTATTACACAACTCTTCTGGTATCTTATTTGCTAGGTCAATTGGGGATAATCTATATCTCATTAGTATTACCACAATAGATTCTTCGATATTTTTCTTATCTTCATTAATCCTTTTCTCATACTTTGCTTGCCTAAAAGCTCCAAGTATTTCTATTTTTTTTAGATATTCAAGAAAATCATCTAGACTTTGTGGAACTCTTGAAAAACCTGCAACAGGTGTAGACTTAGTTTCCTTATCTGATTCTATTTCACTCTCATCCTCAAGTATTAACCTTCTTCATGAACATACAGATTTTTTTCCTCCTCAGGTTCTCATATAAGTTTTTCCTCTTGGTTGAGCTATCTCTGCAACTTCCTTTTCTTTCGGTTTCACTAAGGATCTAGTGTTTCTTCTTGTACCTATTTTTATTGATGAAGTTACAAGTGAAAGTTATTTGTCAACAAAAACAATAGCTTTCTCGTCATTTGTTTCCTTAACACTTGTCTCATAAAATCTTAGTGTTTTGGATAAAGCATCAATCATTTTTCCTATCTTCTTGACTTCCTTAGGTATCACAATATTTTTCTTATTCCTTACTTTCACTTCTTCATAAGTTTCATACCTCTTTGCTTTGGGATCAACTAGTTGTTCTAGTAGTGCTTCTATCTGTTGTGATCCAATATCAATATCCAATTCATATCTTGTCAGTTATATCCACTTGGTTCTAGGCTCAATAGCCTTGATAATACAAGTATCAGTATCAACCTCAAAACATATATTATCTTGACACTTTGCAATGAGATGAGGTAGAATCCTATACCTCTTATGCATTCTTGCTTGGAATTTTAAAAAGTATTCAGACATGATTGCATCAAATTTATCTCCTAGACTTTGTATATAGTCATATCTAATAAAGAATAGGTCTCTCGGGGATCCAAACTACATCTCCAATAGAGGGAAATGAATTCTGAAAATAGAAGAAAATACATACCAATAATGAACCAAATTTTAGGGTGTTAGCCTTTGCTTTCCTAATTGTGTTTATGTTGTCTTCTAACTGCACTAGCAATATTTTACAAAGATCCAATTTAAGTCCTTGCTTCACTAGCTTGAATACCAAATTCACTACTCCACATGGTACATTGTCCACTCGAGACGATAGAAAAAATCAGTATGATAAGATATTACATGCATACCTTAACTCAGGGTCCTCCACAGTAGATATTTTCATTCCTCTTCCATCCCATTGTGTTTTGGTTAGCTTGGTGAGCTTAACCTTGGCAATTTTATTAGTAGTCTTAGGCTTATCTCCGATGGGGAATCTAGTAATAATGTGCAATACATCCTTAGTGATATTGATAGGTTCATCCAACCACATGAATTGGTCATGTACTCGGTTGAGTACCATTCTTATCCATTCTATCTTAAAAACCCTCGGTAAGTGAATAGCGCGTGTCAAACCCTTTTATTCAAGGTGAATATGCTCATCCTTCACTATCCCATTCTTACACAACTTGTTAAATAATGAATATATATCCGCTTCACACAAATATTTAATCTTACAGTCATAAATGTGCAAACATCTTCAATTAATATTACTCTCAACAGTATTGAAGATAGGGCTCCTATCATATCTATTTCAGAAGCTATAGCTACGGGTAACTATATTTTGGATTCACTGGTTCTACTTCCTTCACAACTATAGGTTTATGTAACCTTAGTGTCATGAATACCTTCAAATACTTTTCTTAAAAAAACTAGGGCACGCTTTGATAAAACATGAGTTTGCAAACTCAACTCGGAATGAAGTAAATTTCTCAAATTTTACTCAATACTCTTGCAAAGATTAGAAGTACCTTAAATTCTCTTTAGTGGCTTGATGAAATGATCACTTTGCAATGTGTTTAGTTTCTCTTTGAAAATGTTATGTTTAAATGATTAGCAAAATGGCCTATTTATACTTATTTCATGATTAGGGTTTCCAACAGCTCTATTAATGTGCATTAAATCTTCTTTCCAAGTCCTTCTTTCTTTTACCTTTATACCGACTGAATAGTTACTTTTCTCGACCGAGTTAAACAAAATAACTATATATAACAATATTCATCCAAAAATTTCACAACTTATCCAAGTGCATCTCAATATGCTGATATGGATCTCAACTCTAATTATTAGGAACTGAAGTAGGATTTATTATAAGCATGCAGTTCCTACATACCTCTCACCAATTAGGTGGAGCTCAGTGCAAACAACTCGGTAGAGATGGTGTAATCTGTGGTTCTGAATGATGTTTCTTCATCCTAAGTCTTTCTCCTCTAGGCTTTGTTCATTTATTCTCTAATTTCATCAACAGTAGTTGGGGCTTTCACTGTAGATTCATCTTCGGTCAGTGCATCACCTTGGTATCTATAATTTATTGCTAGGTGTCCTACCTTATGACAATGAAAACATGCCATGTTGGGGTTCCTCCATGGTCTTCAGTTGTTTCTTATGTGCATCAACATGCAATTTGCAGCAATGTGTCCATACCTTCCACAGGATAAACATGAAATTCTCGTATTATAGTCCCAAGGTATAGATGTGCCTACTCAATTAGTATTAGCATTCTCTTGGTTAGGATTCCATTTGTCATTTATTTTGTTTGTTCTACACTCTTCAACTTTGTGTCCAAACTTATTATAATTCTTGCAGTAACCATCAAACTTAAGCTTCCTTGTGTTGTTAGCAAGATTATTTTTGCATTCAAAAGTTTGATGTCCATACCTATTGCATCTAAAACAATAACCATCAAATTTAGGTGTACTCGGTGCTTTACCTGTCTTTCTCCTACATACATTGGCAGTGTGTCTAGGCTTCCCACAATAATTGCAACTTGGCTTCTTTTGTTTCGATGGGGGTGCAGTTCTTTCATCTTTCTGTGCATTTGATGATTCTCCTTTCTCAGTAATGTTGTTCTCTTTGAATCCAATTCCTATTTTTTCATTCCTTTGCTTCTGATTCTTGAATTTTTTATCACGATATTTCAGCGCATCTTCATTTATTTTTAGTATTACATTTGGGTAAGTGCACAAAGATGGGGGACCAAAAAGGGGGTATAAGATGCCACTTTTTTTTCTAAAATCAGAAAAATTTGAACTTCAATGAGAAATTGAGGTTAGTTACACTCAAAATTTTAAAATGTGACAAAAACAAGAGTTGTTCTACTCCAAATCAAGTTTCTAAACTACTAATTTATTTTAGAAATGGTGGATATTAAGGCCCTCAAAAAGGGGGAGCACAAAAAGTGGTCCTATTTTTTGTGAAAAAACATAACATAGCGTCTGGTGCACTCCCCCTAAAATGTTAACTTTTTTTTTAAAAAAAATTAATTTCTCTGGTGAGAAATTAGCTAACACCACCTAGTTTATCCCAGATTTTTCTACTAGTTTTTTGATGAAAGTGTGATTTTTTTCTATTTTCTAAAGTGGACACATCCTGAAAATGTGCAATTTCTATGTGCTCCACCTAGAAATAATTGAAAACTAATCGAAAATCAAAACTTATTTTTTTAAAAGTGTGTAGAATGGAGTCTAGTTTCTGAAAATGTAATTTTTTTCAAAATTTGATTAACGGGCCAAAATCTAAGCCCAAATGAATACATGTTGGTTTTTGACAAAAATTGGACATACTTAGAAAAGAAATTAGAGATGAAATGCTTAACATAATGAGAATTCAAAATAAATTATATGGTTAGATAGATATCAGAGAGATCTATAATATCATGCCATCTAATTTTATCATTATCGAACCATGTGCAAACCTGACGGGGAGCACACAAGAAAAAAATTTAGTTTTATGTAGGTTTGCTGGAAAACATGTCTCAGACCTATTTGAATCCTTCAAGCCTTTGGGTTGGAACTCCAAGGCAAATCCAAGCCTTAGGCTTGGTAAAATTCAATGTCAATAAAAGGGCGTACACCCTATATTAGACACAAAATAGAAAAATGAGAGAGAGAGAGAGAGTTACTAAAGATAAGAAACAAAAAGAAAACCAAAAAAATACAAAATATATCTCTTCAACATGAACACACATAGTAGTTCTGCTATGAATCCAGGATTTATACAAATATAACATTTAAGTATAAGACATTTAATTTATTATAATTTAATTTATATTTGTATAAATACCTTTCAGGATGTTTTAGATAGGTTTCAGCTTCATAGGAGTTAAGATGCAGATTTTAGATTTTGGGGATTTCAAAAAAAAAATCAGACTTAGCCAAATTTTAGGCACATGAGGGTTCCCTAGAAATTTATGAACAAGTTATGGAACATTGTGTTAATGAATGTGGAAATTTATATGTTTTACCTTATGAATGTTTATACATAGTTTTGTTAGCATTATAATATGTTACTCATGTGATTTTAGTACTTTTCTTATGATAGAATCCATAATAGAAGGCTAGGACTCGTTCGGGTGGCATGAGTGCACCGGAGGGTTCCGTAGACCTGTGAGATGGATATTTTGAAAGTACTTGATGTCTTCCCTAGCATAATAAACATTTCCTTTTATTTCAACATAGGAGAGATAGAGAGAGTAGTTCAATATTTACACTATACATTTCAACTTTGATCTTTCAAATAATATCCCTTAAAATAAACCCTAGAACTATCCCTCCCAATTACATTTCTTTTCTTTATCATTACAATAGTAAGTACAAAAATGGCCTGAAGGCATTTAAACATATCTTTACATCTTTCTTTCAGTAAGAATGATAATAGAAAGGTTTTCATTAATGCATAGAATTGAACACATCCAAGTCACGAACCACGAACAGGACCTCGAAAGATTTTTCCCACCCAACCATGTTAAGCTGGTGAAGTTCCACCCCATGTGCTAGGAGATAGAACCAAGATAATCACAAGGCCCCAAGCATTCTAAAGTTTCACAAACCCTCACTTGAAAAGAAATACGAAAAATTACAAGATATCACATTACTAATCACAAGGGTTAGATTTCATTATATTAGTATTTTTTAGAGGGTAAAAGCACAAAGTTGTGTCACATTTTAGGACCACTTATCAGCACAGCTAAATTTGAGTATTTCTAAATAAAAATTAATTTATTTCAAACATATGGTCTAGCTAGATTCATTCTAGCTAAGCTAGATAAGTGGTTAAACTTTTCCAATTGGAAATGTCTATTAAATGCATGTTTTATACCAATTAGAGAAGAAATAAAATTATTTTAGAAAATCGATGTTTCAATAACCCCTACTCTTTTTAATGATATTCTCATAAAATATTAAAAATACCCTTTTGTAGAGCTCAGAGTCAAGATTATTGTCATATGAAGTTTATAGTATTTTGATTAGATCTAATATATTATAATTTCAAAATACAACAAATAGGTATTTTAATATTCGAGAAGATGTTGCTTCATATAAGTAAAAAAATAGTAAATCATATCAAAAAAATTTAAAATTTATATTTAACACTAGAGGAGAGAGTCCTCTTCAATAATATGTAATTTCTTTTCTAAATAGTGTGGATTTGATAGGGGAAATTTGGTGGGAGATGAAAACTGTCGATTTCAGAAAGTTCAACTTTGAGCAGTTATAACGGAGGAAATATAAATTGAAAACCAATCTTTCTTCTTTTCTGCACTAACTAGCTATACATTTTATCTATAACATATTTTGAAATCAGAGGAAAAATAGATTATTTACATATACTTGTTTGGTGGGAACTAGACCCCAGATTTTTAGCAGTTTTCAACAATTAAAAAATAGACTTCAAAAATTAAAAAACTATATCAATTCTTGTTCAAAAAAAATTTAAAAAATTATAGGCATAAATGTCGTGCATTTTTACACATTTCATTAGTTTACATCATCCTCAAATTCTAAATACAAATGCCACATTTTATGTCGTTAAAGTTGAGCAGTTTGCATGTTGTGGTTCTTTTCCTTTATAAAAGTGTGACACAGGTTTGTACTTTTACCCTAGAAACAATTTTAGTATATGTGTTATAGTGACAGGTTTTATTATTAAACTATTTTTGTTTCTTATCTTTAGTAACTATCTCCAACCAATCGTCTCTCTCTCTCTCTCTCTCTCTCTCTCTCTCTCTCAGTATATGTGTTATAGTGACAGGTTTTATTATTAAACTATTTTTGTTTCTTATCTTTAGTGACTATCTCCAACCAATCATCTCTCTCTCTCTCTCTCTCTCTCTCTCATACAAACAAACCTTCTTAAGGGGTTGTAAGTGGTCTAAGGGGCCCTAGGACACATTAATATGTCATAAGAAACCTTAACAACCATTATGACCCTTAAGATGTAGAGATAGGGGTATTCAAGGGACCTAAATGTTCAGAAGGGATCCTAGGACACATTAATGTGTATTAGGACCCCTTACCATTCATTAGTATATGGTAAGGGGTCCTAATGAGTGATAAGGGGTATAAGGAGTCATAGGGAACATTAATGTGTCTTATGACCCCTTAACAACACTTACAACCCCTAAGGTGTAGAGAGAGGGGTCTTCATGGGTCATAAGGGGTGATAAATGGTCCTAGGAAACATTAATATGTCCTACAACTCCTTATGAACCCTTAGGACAACTTAGAACCCATTATCATACATCTTAGGGATCTTAAAGTGTCTTAAGGGGTCATAAGGAGCTCTAGGACACATTAATGTGTCCTAGAACACCTTAAGACATCTTACGATATCTTACCATACATTAGTGTATGGTAAGGGGTCCTAAGGGGTCTTAAGAATTCCTAAGACACAGTGATGTGTTCTATGTCAAGTTAAAATCCCTTATGACACCTAAGATGTAGAGAGAGGATTCCTAAAGGGTACTAAGGGGTCATTAAGGGTCCCATGACCCCTTATAACCCATTTCCCTACATCTTAGGTGAGATAAATGGTCCTAAGGGGTCATAAGGGGTTCTAGGACAAATTAATGTGTCATAGGACCCCTTACAACCCCTTAAGACCCCTTTTTCATACATTACTGTATGATAAGGGGTCCTAGGGGGTCTTAAAGGGTCCTACAACATAGTAATGTGTCCTAGGACCCCTTAAGACCACTGAGCAACCCTTGGGACCTCTTAAAATTCATTAGCTTATTGTAAGGGGTTGTAAGGGGTCCTACAACACAATAATGTCTTCTAGGACCCCTTAAGG
>MU223470.1:366524-377753 GCA_018584345.1 Thuja plicata
ATAATGAATAGACATGTCCCATGAAGGGACATGTCTCTCCTAGCCTCTTTCCCAATATAAATGAAAGAGATATTGTTGCATTTGAAACACACATACTTTTGAAAGCTGTGAGATTACATTTGCAATAGATCTCTGGAATTTAACAATTATAATTAAAAAATTATTTAAATTTTATAAAAAATCTCTTTCAAGTATAATATAAAAATAAATTAATATTAAAAAAATTAGTTAATCAAAATCTATAATATAAATAATCTACAATTAATTCAAATTGTCTACATTTGATTCAAAAAATTAAATTAAGATTAAAAATAGTTGAATATCAAACATTATACTATTGTATTAAAAAGTAATATAAAAACACATTCTTTTAAAATTAGAAAATATAATATCATTAAATAAAATTACCTATTTAAAATTATGTGCAATATTTAATTTGTATTTGATTATATAAATTAAACTAAGATTAAATAATTGAATATTAAATTTTATGTCTTTATAATTACCATACCACAAAAAATATTATTTTGTTTTTCTTATGGCGTCATCTTCCCTTTTATTAAAAACTTATTTCTAAAATAAAACCTTTTCTATAGAAGTTATATTATTTTTTAATCACAAATGTGTAAAATTTGAAATTCAATTATTTATAATTGTAATATAATTTATATAATCAAATTAATTTGTACATAATTTTAAATAGATAATTTTCATTATAAACCAATTTCACATTTCTTAACAAACTTTGAAAATGGAAAAAATGTAAATGTAGAAAACATGCATATGAAACTTAAACTTGCAAAATTTAAAATCTCTCGGAAAAAATTGGACAATTCATATAGTTGAAATAAAAATAATATTAATAATAATAGAAATATTTTCAATCTTTAATTAAGAGGCAATCTAATAAAATAGTTCTATAATGCAATTTTCGAAACATCTAAAGAATCTAGCACAAGTTTCAATTTTTAAACTTATAAAAATAATTCACCTCGTGATTCTTGAATGTATCTTTTCCATGACTACACCAGTCACCAATGATTTGTTTATATAGACAAGTAGCTCACTTAGAAACCATTAGTAGTATTCAAAACTATGGACTAACTAACACAATAGTTCATTAGATGGTTCTAGTTTGATAAAGTGGTATATACAACTATACCAAAAATAGATAATCTTGTTGATAATAAATTTTCCACATCTTATATAGCAATGAAAAAATATATTATTCCTACCGAGGTGATTTCAATGGAGATGAGAGAATGTTATCGACTACAACACAGTCGCCCTCTTTGCGCAATGCAATGGTCGAAATAGAGCGGCAGACAGCGTGAAAAATAGAGGTCCTGAAAGCCCCAAAAGCGTAAAAGACGATCCTTGGAATTTTATGCCTTTCAGAGGATCGGACAGTCCAGTCGATGAACATGTCGGTGATAATAGACACTGGTCGACGACTCCCATGCTGTTCGAACCAATCGTCGAAGGGCTGCTCGAGGCTTTCTATTAAAGAAACTATTTGGAACGAAGATTTGGAAGGCAAAAGATCTGTTCTTTCTCATTCCTCAAAGAGGCCTTCCATTGCTTTGGGGGAGCAGAGGCCTACAAGATGAATATCCAGATCAGCTGCTTCACGGGATTCGACCACGGGACCTTTGAGACGTTGTGCAATAGTGCGAGTGGTGACATAGGTAACGGTGAGGGAATGTGAAGCCAACAATTTGACTAAGTCTAGGGAAGGGATGCAATGACCCATTGCAGGGTATGGTACCATAACGACATGGGGATTTTGCTGGATATCCATCCTTCAAATTTTGTTTTCAAGTTGCAGCGAATGAGGCTGGTTTGTGCAGCAATTTGATAATATGTATTAATTATATTATAGTTAATATGATGATAATATCTAGCTAAATTTAAATTAAAAAAATATTAATAATAATTGAAAGATTTTCAATCTTTAATTAAGAGGCAATCTAATAAAATAATTCTACACTGCAATTTTAGAAACATCTAAAGAATCTAGCACAAGTTTCAATTTTTGAACTCACAAAAATAACTCACCTCTTGATTCTTGAATGTATCTTTTCCATGACTATACCACTCACTAATGATTTGTTTATATAGACAAGTAGCTCACTTGGAAACCATTAGTGGTATTCAAAACCATGGGCTAACCAAAACAATAATTTGCTAAATAGTTCTATGGTGGTTCCATAAAGTGGTATATAACAATACTAAAGATAGATATTCTTCTTAGTAATAAACTTGCCACATATCAAACAAAATCTCCTTGCAATTTTAACTTTTAGCATATTCAATCATTATTTTATACAATATGACACATATCTCAAGCTTGTCTTTATCTTAAAAGATAATCTTGATCCTATTTCTTGAAAATGTTTACAAACTATAAGATGCCCTTACTTAAAATAGACAAACATAAATGAATAATATCATTGTATAGTTTCAAATCTTCTCTTAGATAATTATACAAAATATATATAATCTTTTTGACAATAAATCTGTCACATCTCAATCAAATTTAACCTTAAATATATTCTTAAAATTTTAGCTTTGAACAGATCTAAATTATATGTCCAATTATATCAAACTTGTCCTATTTGCCTTCTAAATAATCTTATCTTATTTCTTTTAAAAATAATTTTTTTTTTTTATATACAATAAGGGTTTTTTTTTGTTCAGTAATAGGTTATATTTTATTCATAAAAAGATGATTACATTCTACATAATATGGAGTCATTTCTAGACTTATTTCTTGAAAACTATTTTATCCCCCACCTTGCATTTTATCAGTCATAACATCCTATACTAAACCTCTATTTCCATCACTATGTTATTATAGTCATAGCACATTAACATTAATTAACAATATTGCAATGCTGAAAATTTCACACAGAGGTTGCCTATAAACTTTCCATCTTTCAAAACGTTCCCTTAGTCCTTTTCATCTTCAGCCGCTAATGTTTTCTGAATCGTTCAAAAAGTGACTTGTTCCATCCGCCATTCGTTCAACACTTTGACATCTTCATTATCCAGACATTGTCTTTCAAAAAACCATTGTAGGTTCGGCCCTTTACCTTGTCTTATAAAAATTTCATTTTTCTGCATTATCGTTCACAAAATTTGGGAGCTTCCTCCCTCCTTCATTCTTCACAGTCCTCACTTTTTGAATCCTTATAGATCTTCACTTCCTAGGAAACACCATGGGCATTAACACCCTCTTTTTCATTGCCTGAGCCTCTTGGATAGCTTTAACTAGTTTCTTCCATGCTTTCTTTCACTCCTTGGTGTAGGCTTCCCTGTTAACCCTTTTTGGCCAGTTCATAAAAGGGGTGATTCCCACTTTAATGCCCTTCTCTTAATCCTCAAACATTTCACTGTAGTCAAATGCGCACCTTGGGTGAGCCCATTCCAAAAGGGATTCAATCCCTTCAATTAAATCTTCCTCAAACAAGGAAATCATGACCCATTTTACACTATTTTCATGCTCCCTGATTTCTAACCCCCGTGCCATTACCATGGCCACTATATCAACCTATAACTTCCATCTATGATGGTCATTGTTAAATAGCGGGCCTAAAGTTTCCTGCACTGCAGTAATGACCTTCTTTATGGGGAGAATTAGCATCTTCTGTAGTCTAATATTCTCCACCGGGCCAAATAGACCTTTTTGTCGTTTCTTGGTTTGGAAGGTGAAATTTGGCTCCATCTCAAAGCCACCGTTCTTCGCCTCTATCAGCCCCGCTAACCAACTTGAATTAATTATGAAGCAACTCATTTCTATTTATATAAAAGGGTGACACCTTTTTTGTCATAACTCTCATCCCATGATACTGTCCTTCTTACCATAAAGTTGTCTCTTCACACGTTTTTAGCATCACTTGCCAACTTTATTGCCGCCATTATGCAATCATTATTAAAGACATTCTGAATCCATCTCATTTAATAATATAAATGCATTTCCTTCCCTTTTTCACAGATGTTGACAATGATTTCCTTCATCCTTTCGAGGCATGTCTTACGTCACTCTGTTCTTCTCTTTAAAGGTTTCTCAGGAAAGGTGGTATATCATCATCATCTAGCTCAAAACCTTCAAAAATAAATTTTCTACCTTACCCAATGACATGGTCCATTCTGACAGTATGTCTGCATCTTTATCACCTTCTCTTTTTATATGTGTTATTCTGAAATCCTCAAAATGTTTTAAATCCTCTATAATTATTTTAATATAATTTTGGAGATGTCACGCATTGATAGTTAGTTTTTCTATAGCTTGTGTAATAATCAAAGAATCCCCTTCAAGATGAAGTTTTTTACACCCGCGTTCCTGGCCAACTTGATTGCAATCATTGCTGCTTTGCACTTAGCCTCATTATTTGTCTCATCCTTCAATCTCATTGCTCCAATTAACATTGTCTCCCCTTTTGAATCTCTAATTATAATGCCTGCCCCAGATCTACCAGGATTATTCTGCGCTGCTCCATCAAAGTTTTCCTTAAACTAAACTTCTTTGGGGATCTTCCATACAATTTTCTTACCCTTCTTATTCTTTGTTTTAACTACCAATGCACCCGAGGGTGATTTGAATCTTATGCCTGGCCAAAAATTTTGAATTTCACTATCATTTTTTTGTGAAAGGAACTTGAAGAGCTTGTTTTCTTGAGGCTGAGGATCATATTACCTCTTCAATGATATGATCAATCCTATAGATACATCTCCTTATAGATTCAGCTTCTCCCCTAAAAACTCATCTATTGCGTTCCTTCCAGATACATAACCAAAGGAGTGATTAACCATATGATAGATAGAATTGATTTACTTAAAGGTCTAGGCCATCCATCAAGTGTCCCCTTTACAGTTTGTTCTCTTGGTCCTAACCAGCCCAATTTTACCTGCACATGATCCTAGCATTTTTTTGCAACCTTGCATTGCACTAATAAATGATCTACTGATTCTTCATTCATTTCACATAACACACATCTAGTAGGACCTGCCATACCCATTATTTTCCTTCTCTTTGCTATTAAAATTCTTCCCTTAATGGCTAACCATGAAAAAACTCATGCCTTTGGTAGCACATTTTGGTGCCAGCATAAGTCTTGAAAGACAAATTTTTAGTCCTTCATTCCCTCAATAAACCTATAACCTAACTTAACCGAATAGTTCCTTGAGAGAACCACACCATATAAGCCTATCCTCCTTCCCAATAATCTTCAATTTTTTGCTTTCTAAAATTGTTTACATTGCTTTCTTTTGCTTCTCTAGCAGATCCTCCAACTCTACACTCTTCCAGCACCAATACTATCCCTCCATACCATCTTGCTGAAAGAAATAATCACTAACTTTCTCTCCCCATTTTTTTGATAAATGAGTTTGTAAATCATGGTAAATCCCCTCCTCTTTTAAGGCCTTATTTCCATCCTATGAATCCTCCCAGAACCTAGCCTTTGTGTCATTCCTAATATTCCATGATAGATGATTAGTTATCACCTGCCTGCATGACAGGATAAAGTTCCATATTGTTGAGCCTTTTGGAGGATTCCTGATTGTTAGAATTCTTTCACAATCTCTTGAATCCAGATATTTGGCTTGAATAATTCTAGCCTAGTATTGATTTGGTTGCCTATACATACACCACACAAGCTTTGCTCCTAAAGCCTTATTCATTTAATGTCAATTTCTTATCCCTACTCCCCCTTTGGATTTTGGCTTGCAAATTGTTTCCCATGCCAAAAGTGGAATCTTCCCCTTTTCATTTGCTCCATTCCAAAAGAACTTTCTCATTTTATGCTCTAATATTTTTAAAACTTTCTTGGGGATGTCTAAGCACATCATTGAGTATACTGGTATAGGTGAGACCACTTTTTGCAGCATAAGTATTCTCCTAGCTGAAGATATAACCACTTTCCTTTCTACCCTTCCATCTTTTTGAGGCACTTCTCAATCAATTCTTTCCATAAATCTTCTTTATTTCTACCTTTAAAAAAAGGAATCCCTAGAAATCAATTAGGCAACAATCCTTGTTTCATCCCCAAAATTCTATAGATTATGCCCTGTGTTTGTTGTGGAGTATTGAAGAAATAAATCTCTGATTTTCTCCAGTTGATGTGCTGACCCAACACCTTTTCATATATTTCTAAAGTTTCATCCATCACCTTGGCTTCTTGTTCTGTAGCTCCACCCCTAAAAAGGTGTCATCAACAAATAAGAGATGTGTCATAGCCTCCACCCCTTCTGTGATCTTAATGCCTTTCCATTTTCCTTTATTTCTATTCTCACCAATCAATTGACCCAAGACCTCTGTCATTATTATGAACAAGAATGGGGATAGAGGATCACCTTGTCTGATACCCTTTTTCTTGAGAAAAAAATCCTTGTGGGCTGCCATTCACCAGAACGGAGAACATTGGTGAATCATTACATCTTTTAACCCATTGAATTCAATTCTCATCAAACCCAAACCCATTCAAAAATTTCAACTAAGAACTTCTATCAACTTCATCATATGCTCTTTTTATATCCAGTTTTACCATCATTTTTGTGCCTTAGATGCTCTTATTGAATGGACTGCCTCATGTGCAACAATAATCCCTTCAACGATTGATCTTCCTAGAGAAAAACCACTTTTCTCCTCTGATATAACTTTGTGTAAAATATTATTTAATCTGTTAGCAATCACTTTTGAAATTATTTTATAAACCATGTTACATAGAAAAATAGGTCTAAAATCCTCAAAAGTAACTTGTTCATCCTTTTTAGGTACAAGAGCTATGAAATTAGTGTTAATATCTCTAAGTATAAACCTTCCATTCCTTGATTCTTCCACCACCTCCCAAAGATCTTTCCCAAAAATATGCCATAGCTTTTGGAAGAACATTGTAGGAAAACCATATGGTCTTGGGGCTTTGTCACCTCCTAGTCCATGCAATTCTACTTTGACCTCCTCTATAGTGATTGGTGCCATTAAGTTCCTATTAATTTTCTCTGAAACTACTAGAGGTATTATAGCCAAAACCTCCTCCAACATCCTTTCATCACTTTCGTCTTGATTCTTTTTCTTTGAGAAGAAAGCAAAAACTTCCTTGTTGATACTCTCCTTATCCTCCATCTTTTCTCCATTACTATTTTGGATACTAAAGATCTTTTTCCTTGATATTCTAATCTCAACTGAATTATGAAAAAAAATTGTGTTTCTATCCCCTTCTTTCAGCCATGACTCCTTGGATTTTTGTTTCCAGAAAATTTCCTCTTTCATCAACCAACCTTCCAGCTCCTTTATGAGGCAGTTCTCTTCTTAGAAATATGCTTCTTGTATGCCAACTTCAATCACTTTCAAACTTAACTTTTTGATATCTTCCTTTATCTTATGTTTTTCTTCAAAAATATTCCTGAAGTGCTCTCTATTCCATATTTTAAGTTGCTCCTTTATGTATTGTAACTTTTTGAAAAAATAAAGGCCTTGTTACCTGATCTTCTCAGTGCTTGTGCCCACCATTTGGCTACCAAATCAGCGAACCCATCCGCTTGGAACCACATCACCTCAAACTTGAAGGGGCATCTTTCTGGTGTATTTTCATCTTGAATTCTTAAATAGAATGGAAAATGGTTTGATCCTTGGAAAGGTAGTATCTCTGCTTCACATGTCCATAATGTTTCTACCCAGTTGCCCAACAAGAAAAATCTGTCTAGCTTTTCTGCAATGTTCAAAAAACCTTCTCTTCTATTGGTCCATGTGAATTCTCCTTTTTTAAAAGGGACTTCAATCAATCCACAGTCATTGACAAATTTACTGAAGTCCTCTTGACTCTCATTATTCCACCCCTTTACTCCATTTTTATAGTCTGGTTTTAGGATGGCATTAAAGTCTCCTCCCATTATGACCATCTCCTCTTGTAACCCATTGACTATTACTGCCAAACTTTCCCACATTCTCCTTTTTGTGTCCTATTATTTGGACCATAAATATTAAAGACTAAGATTCTGCAATTGAGTTGTTTTGAGTTCACAACTATCCATTGCCAATTTTGATCTATTTTCCCAATTGTTACATCAATTGATACCTTATTGCATAGAGATCCTAGGCCACCTAAATTTCCTTGTGCTTCCACCATTGCACATTTCCATCTCCCAAATCTCTTTTCATAAATATTTGGATCTTCCTGCTTTTGTTTCCTGTTATAAGATCATTTATCTAGTTTCATTTGATCAAAATATCTTGATCAAACGTAATTTTTCAGAGGCATTGTAGCCCCTAACATTCCACGATAAGAGTTTCATGGATCCCAGGAAAAGGCATAGCCTTTTCCCAACCTTAAAAATTTTTTTGGGTCAGAAGCACTTCCAGCAATGGCTAACTTAACCTTGTTTGATTTAGCACCCATCTTTTTCTTTTCCCCAATTCTTGGTTTCAAAAGTTGAGATGTGGTATGTTTCACTGTCCTTGTTTCAATCACCCCTATGTTTCAAAGAAACCCAAATCATCCAGGCCTCTCTCCTCCTCATTTTCTGCATAATCTGATTCTCATTCCTCCGATCCATCCCTACTATCTCTAGTTCTTTCAAAGGAGCTTTCAAGATTCCTGATTGGAGAAATTTCTATATCTTTGAAATGTAAATTATCATCTTCCCTTTCATAAAAATCCCCCTATTGTAGTTGTTTATTTGCCTCTCTTTCCTATGAGTTTAAGTCCCTGACGGCTTTCTTTCATCCTTCTTATCTTTGTTTTTTTCTTGATCCCTAAATTATAGTCTCCGGGATCACATGAGGCATGAGGTATGTTACTCTTGTGCTCACTCTTTTCTCCCTAAGTGTTATATCCTTTGGTTTTTAATTCTCCCAAAATTGTTTTAGGTCCCGTTGTGTTCTTTTTTTCTTTGTTTCTATCAGTTGATAGGGGAAAAGGTGTCTCCTCTACAAACTATGTTGAAAATATATCCTGTTCCTCATATTTCTTCATCTCTAGCTTCTTTATAATCCTTCCTCCAGGGAGGAGTGTTGAACTGACCTCTGTCCAAACTACTCACTTGGTTAGCCATAAAATCCACTGACCCCTTCCATTCAACTAGGAGCTCGTGTTCTATTTGGTCTAAAATTTTGTCCTCTTCAAGCCCTTTCCCTTTCTTCTAGATCTCATTCTCCATTTGTTTGGGCATTTTCTGGGTATCCTCTCCTTCCCAAACTTTGATCATTTGCTTCCATGTTCCATGTTCTGTCCCTAGTAACATTAAGTCAAGGATTGGGTCATTGCCTTGTACATTTATTAGGATTCATGAGTGTATTGATGCATCCTTTTTGCTAATAACTTCATTTGCAGATACAAAAGTGCCTATTTTATTCCCTATTTTCTCAAGGGTTATTTCATCCCAATATTCCGTTGGGAGATTGTGTAGGTTTAGCCATTCAGGGTATTCTTTAATATTTTCCTTTGTGGGGTCAAAATTTTCCACCCAATCTTTTAAGTAAACACCTCTTCCATTTATTAAATATGGCCCATTATTGAGGATCCATTCCTTTTCCTCTTTCATAGCACATATACCCATATAGAATACATTTGTTAAGGTCTTAAGTTTTAAATTTTTTCCCCACACCTCCCTACACCAATCCAGAATAATGGTAACTGATGGCCAAGGACCCAACCATTTGAAGAAAAACTACCTTTCTCTAAAAGATCCTATTGCACCTAGCCAATGAAGATTTTAAATCTTAATCGTAGACATTACCTCATGCCTGATGTTTTCTCCCTCTGCATTAGGTTGATGGGGGGGATCTTCTGGTTTTTTCTTCTCTTGAGACTGCTTTGGTCGGTAAAACTTATGTCCAATATTTTTGAAATCAAAGTTTTTCCCAATCCGTGTGTAAACTGGAGTTTTACCACCTGTCATGTTCTGCTTCTCCCATCTCCTTCCATTCCCATAAGATCTTTTCACTAGATTTCGATGACCATTTCCCCAATTATCCAAACAGATGGAGCCTTCATATTCAAGTGATTCTGATTTCAAAAGTTAAAGGGCCTACTTCTATAAACTTGGTCACTATAAACCTTCCCTGGGTGTTCTGTAAAACCCGCCCTAGCTTGTGTCTGCACCTCTCCTGTGTGTCCAAAACTTGTAGGTGACCATTGCCTCCAAACTCGCTCTTGCCTCTCCCTCATTTTGATTTTTTTTGAGTAAAGTCTCTTTTACAATAAGATATTTTACTTAAATAAAAGAAACATGAATAAAATAATGTAGGCTCTAAAAGGTACCCAAAAAACATTAAATGTATACCACAAGTATATACATGGCCACCACGTCATGTAACAAATAACAACAATCTCCATGAAATATTAAAATATGTTTAAAAATAATTTACTTTGAAAAATTAAAATTTCCACATTCCATAATGTTCAAGCTAATTTTTCTAGATTTTGACTATGTGGATATTCTCATGTCCAAAGTTTTGGATCAAACTCTATGATCCATCATCAAGGAATGAGAGCATGAGAAAAGAGAAATGATATAATACAACCCGCATATGCAAAACTCTACATATTTAAAAAAAATCATAAACAATATAATACAACCTACATATGCAAAATTATAGATATTAAAAAAAAACAATTTTCACATTTATGAAACTCTCATTTTTAATATAAAGCTTTATATGCACAAATACATTTTTTCGGTCGTTGTAATTATTAACACTCTTGTATTGTTTATGGTAATTTATGACCATTGGATATTTAGCCAACTAAAGAGTAATTCAGAAAGGGGAGCTTTCGAAAAAAATTGTCTCCTTGGTATGAATTTATTTTTAATTGGCTACATAAATGTTCCCCAATTTATGGGGGTAATGATTAAAATTGAATACCTCTAGTTAATAGGTTGGTTCTCTAAACCTTATGGCCTAGTTGCCTCAAGCGCTACCAAGGAAAGAGTCAATGCAATGGCTACCACTGTCAACATACAAGAACCACATAATAAATGTAACAAAATAAATAAATTATAAGATGATAAATTAGAGTTAAACTTGAGAGATCAGGCTTTTCCCCTTAAAATCTTCTGAAGTAAATCTATTTTTTTAAGTGTTGAGTAAGATATACCTTATATCTTTGTGGACAAAAATAATTGCACCTAATTTCTCCCAACGGTCAACTTTTTAGGGTTAAGACAGTTGGCAGTTAGGTGAGATGGAACTAGACTAAAGTGGGACACCATATAATCCTAGTGCTT
>MU223470.1:377810-431296 GCA_018584345.1 Thuja plicata
TTTGTGGACAAAAATAATTGCACCTAATTTCTCCCAACGGTCAACTTTTTAGGGTTAAGACAGTTGGCAGTTAGGTGAGATGGAACTAGACTAAAGTGGGACACCATATAATCCTAGTGCTTACCTTTTTTTCTAGATGACTAATATTTTTCTCTAAAGTGTCTATTTTGAGGCATTGGAGTCTTATGTAGGCAATCCAAAGTTGTTATAGCATGCAAGAACAAGTCTCAATTTTTGAACCTTCAAAAAAACTCACCTCATGATGATTGTTAAATACATATTTTCCATGACTACATCACTCACCAATTTTTTCTTTATATAAACAAGTATCTCAATTGGAAACCATTAGTGGTATTCAAAACCATGAGCTAACCAACACAATTCTTCGTTAGATGATTCTATGGTGATCCCATAAAGTGGTATATAAAACTATACTATACTAAAGATAGATAATATTTTCCGTGATAAATTTCTCACATTTCAAACAAATTTACCCATAACAATCTCCTTACAATTTTAACTTTTAATAAACTTGTCTTATTTATCTTAAGATATAATCTTGAAGATATTTACAAACCATAAGATGCCCTTACTTAAAATAAACAAACATAAATGAAGAACGTCATTATATAGTTTCAAATCTTCTCTTAGAATGACTTGAGTGATTTTAAGATGTGTCCTAACTAAATTGCACATTACAGTTATATCAAATTTGGATAATTCTTTTGCTAATAAATTTGTCAAATCTCAATCAAATTTAACGTTAAATATATTCTTATAATTCTAACTTTTAACGGACATGATTTATATATCCAGTTATATTAATAATTATATCAAACTTGTCTTATTTACCTTCAAAATAATTGTATCTTATTTCTTTTAAAAATAATTTTATTGTTTATAGACAATAAGACGATTTACTTAAATTATACAAACATAAATTAAAGAACATGGACTCTAAAATGTACCCAAAAAACATAAAATATATACCACAAGTATATAAATAGACACTAATTCATGTAACAAATAACAACAATCTCTAATAAATATTAAAAATGTGTTTAAAAAGAATTAACTTAGAAAAATGAAATTTCCATATTTCATAATGTTCAAGCTAATTTTTTATGGATTTTGACTTTGAAGATATTTTTATGTACAACATTTTGGATCAAACTCTATGATCCATCATCAAGGAAGGAGAGCACGGTAAAAGAGAAATGATATAATACAACCCACATATGCAAAACTCTAGATATTAAAAAAAGCATTTTTCACGTTTATGAAACTCTCTCATTTTTAATATAAAGCTTTGCATGGATAAATGTAATTTTTTAGTCTTGTAGACACTAACGCTTTGGTATTGTTGATGGAAATTTATGACTCTTGGCTATGAAACAAAATAAAAAGAAACTCACGAAGGGGAGCTTTCAAAAAAAAAAATTCTCCTTGGTATGAAATGCTTTTTAGTTGGTTGCATAGAGATTCCCCAATTTATGGAGTTAATTGTGAAAATTGAATACCAAGCTAGTCAATGGGTTTATTCTCTTAAAGCCTATTGGTCTAGGTGCCTTGAGGACAACCATGGGAAGATTCAATGCAATGGCTGCCATTTTCAACATACAAGAACCACAAAAAACATGTAATAAAAAAAACAATGTATAAGATGAGAAATTAGAGTAATAGTTTGAGAGATCGGGCTTTTCCCCATGAAAATTTTTGTAGTAAATTTGTCATGATAAGTGTTGAGTAAGATATACCTAATATCTAATGGACAAAAAAAGTTACACCTAATTTCTCTTGGAGGTCAACTTTTTACGGTTTAGAGAGTTAGCAATTAGGTGAGATGGAATTAGACTAAAGTTGGACACCATATAATCTTAGTACCTACCTTATTTCTAGATGACTAATATTTTTCTCTAAAGTGTCTATTTTGAGGCATTGAATTCTTATTTAGGCAATCCAAAGTTGTTCGAGCATGCAATTTCTCAAATAACACTTAAAGGAATTTGACCATAATGGTTCATGATAAGATAACTAAAGTAATCCTTGTAAATGAAAGCATTTAAGGAATATTCATACTTATACTTTGAGCATATAATATCATCGTTATATAAAGGGTGGTGCATATATGATTCGAAGAGTATTGTTTTAATAGTTAGGTAAGTTATGAATATGATCATGGTAAAGTTAAGATTAGAATATTCAAAGTCCTCTATAAAAATATTCAAATTATGGACAAATTACATGTCTCTAGGTTCCACTTCCATTAATAGTTCACACTTAGCCATCCAATTTTCATGTATCATGTGAGTAACTTGCAGCCACACTTGTTGCACCAACTCCAGCTTATCCTGAAAAAAAATTTAGTTTCTTTCTAACCATAATTGCCAAATAATGAAAGAGGGCCCAATATTCCATGCCACCTGGAGGAAGGTAGTCTTAACAAGGGAACAACCAAGACTATTCTAGATATCAACTAGAGAGTTAGTATGAACACAAGCATGCTTACAAACTTCCCATAACCAGTATCATATTTCCTTGGAGAAGGCACATTGGAAAAAGAGATGTGAACTAGTCTCTTCATTATTCTTACACAAAACACAAATATAAGATCCTTGAAACCCTCTCTTCTAAATATTTTCACAAGTGAGGCACCTGTTCTAAATTTATAACCACAAGAAAAAAAATTACACTTAGGCCAAGCCCACTCTTCCAAACCTACTTCCACCAAGAAACATTCACCTTTCCAAAAGTCAAAGTATCTAGCTCATGAAGCCACTGTAACCTTACGCTTTGGATTTGGACCCCAGGAAAGAATATCAGCTCCTTTGAGTGGGTTATACCACCTACCATCCAATATTATAGAAAGGTCCTCCTTATCCTCTACTGAACCTCTAGGGGATCACTCATGTGGTGCTTTCAATCTAGCCCCTTCTCCTTTCCCTAGATTCAAGTAAAATCCTCTACTCTACTCCAACCAGCTACAAGAAAAATATTACAAAGAGAGTGAAAATGATTAAATTAGGAGAGAATAGGAGGGAATCCATCCTAATTTACCTTCTAGAAGAGAGCTTCAACACCCTTGTTATAAACCCAAAAAAAGACATTACTTTACTAACTACGCTCCTCTCTTAAGAGTATCCTAAATCATGGATCCACTACCTATCAAATTAAAGTGGGTAAAATCATTTCCCTTCACTCCTCCTAAGTATTTCATAATAAGTATGTTTTCCCATCCTTGATATTGGCTAGTGCACCATCACCAAAAGAGCTTGTAAACCAAAACCCAACCATTCACGCTAACTTTTCATAGGTTAAGACCATCATCCTACTTTGATCTATAGATAGAATCTCATTTAGCCAAACTCCACTTTGATGAGATTAAATTATCTTTCCATAAGAATTTCCTTGAGAGTGCATCAAATTCCTTAAGAAACCTTGCACGAGTTGTTTTCACAAAACATCTGTAAATAGGAATAGCATAGATTATTGACTTTAAGATACTCACTCTACCAATAGTTGATAGACATCTATTAGTTCAATGACTAACCTTATGCCAAATATAATCCAAAATTTTCTACCAGAGACCTCCAGGTAAGCAACAAGAAAGGAAAGGGACTCCAAGGTAGATAAAAGGAAGAACACAAATTTGAAACCTCAAAATCCTAGCAATCTTGGCTTGAATGAGAACATGAGTTTTAAAGAAAAAGATTAATATTTTCCCTCATTAATCTTTTGGCCAAAGCCTTTCAAAAAAATTTCCAGAGCTTTTCTAAAATTTGCATCCTCATTAATTCTGGCAACACCCATTAAAGTTGTGTCATCCACAAATTGAAGATGGGAAGAAGGTGGAATACCATGCGCCCAATTTCATCCCTAAATCAACCCTTGTATAAATTTTATCTTGAGAAATATCTCCAATCCTTCAACCATTAAAATGAATAAGTAAGGGGAAATGGGATCACCTTGTTGAAAATCTCTAGAGGTACCAAACAGCTCTGTAGGTTCACTACTAGTGAGAACTGCAAAAGAGGAGGAAGTGATGCAACTCATCACCTATTTTATCTATTTAAATCCAAAACTAAAAGTAGTTATAACTTTCTAAAAGACTCTCCACTTGACCCTATCATGCACTTTGTCCATGTCCAATTTTATGAACATAGTCTTCTCTTTAGAAGATGCCATAGAGTGAAAAACTTTTGTTGCTATGATTATCTCATCCAAAATTTATCTTCTAGAAACAAACCCACCTTTTTCTTCAAAGATCACTTTATTAAGCCCTAGCTTAAGCCTTTCAGCAATCAACTTTGTGATTATTTTATAAATCACATTACACAGAGCTATACGTCTAAAGCAATCGAGAGAATTAGCTTCTTATTTTTTGGAATGAGTGCAAGAAATGTATCATTCAAAGACTTTTGCATATGTTTGTCCCAAAAATTCTCCTGCACTACCTCAAAGAGATCTAGCTTAACTATTTCCCAAAATTCTTGATAAAATTGTATAGGGAAACCATCTGGCCCCAGAGCTTTACCCTTCTTCATGTGAAATACCACTACATCAACCTCAGCTAAAGATAGAGGTATAATGATATCCTCATTTATTTCATTAGTAATTATAGGAGGAATATAGCCAAGCACAAGCCCTTCCTCCACACTAGCAAGAGCAGAATCTTTAGAAATGAAATTTACAAAGAACCTAGTGTCTTCTAGAATAATCTCACTATGAAAGAATAAAAGAACCCTTTTAAGGAAATTAGAGAAATTATTAAACTTCCATACCTCCTATCTTTCCCTATATTAAAATTCATGTTCTATCACCTTCCTAGAACCAATCAACTCAATCCTTTTCCTTCCAATAAATCTCTTCCTAGATCTCTCATTCCTCTATATCCTTTATGGATAAACTTCCTCCAAACCTCAGATAAAACTTGATCCCTAATTTGGTAAGTAATGACATCAACTCAATACTGAGCATTCATTTTTATAAGAAGATATTATCAAAACACATCCTATTCTACCCTTTTAGCTTATACTTTATGAATTGCAATTGCTTAAAAAAGGAGTACATGGTGATACCGTAAGTAGGTTTCCCTTCACCCCACCAGTCTTGCATAAGGTCATGAAGGGATGGTTCCCAAAGTCACATAAGATGAAATTTAAATAGGGATTCTTTAACACATAATATCTAATAGAAAAAAACTTGATTAGCCAATGGTCATAACCTCTCCAATCCAAAATCATTGATCTAGTAGACTAGCTATCCTCCATCCAAAAACAAGAGACCAAAAATCTATCTATCATCTTAGCTATTAACTCTACTCCACATATTCTATTATTCCAAGTGAACATTCCATTAGTTGATTTAACATCCACTACCCTTATGAACTCAATATTATTTATGAGGAGCCCTATTGAAGGATCAAGCCTCTAGTTTCCTCCCCTCTTTTCTTCCATACTTTAGAATGCATTAAAATCCCATGCCACAATTTAGGGGAAGAGAGGAGCATGAGATAAAACAAATATTATATGTTATCAAAGAAGGTATTTTCCTTTAAGATCATTTGGAGTATAAACATTAGTAAAAAGAAAATTCTCACTAAATTGACAACTTGTAGCCACCAAGGAGATAGAAGACCTACTAGAAATCCACTAGAGTAGAAAAATATTGCACATGTCCCAAAATAAATTCATAACACTTGAACTTCCTTGGGCCCCAATACACTTATAATGACTCGGAGCCCAAATTCTTGATGCCTTGTTGAGCATACCATCAACTAATAACTTAGTTTCTTGAATAGAAACCACATCGATAGAATGGTCAATAATCAACTCTCAAATATAGTTTTGTCTAGGGGTGTTATTCCACCCCCTTACATTTCATGAGAGGACAATCATTTTTGAGATGGAGAGAAATGGGAATCAATCGTCTTCATAGATATAGACTCCACTAATGTCTCACCTACAAGATTTACCTTTTCTTGATCTGTCTTCCTACCCACCTTTGGAATGTTCTCAAGAGAACCTTTTTAAAGAGTTTTCTGATGAATTATCAGCATCGGTGGGGTTCCCTTTTCTTTTAATACCCTATTGCAAATCTTATTCAATATTAGACTTAGAGCATATGATACTTAAACCATATTTCATTTCCTCCACTTGATATTGATTCCGCTAAGATCCCCAAGGGTATATTTTTCTTTATTTGTACCCCTAAACCTTCCTCCTATGGTCCAACTTGAGTATTATTTCCCTTCTCACCATCTATAACACCTATATCCAAAATTTCATGACCACTAGGCATATTTTCAATATCCCCATCAAATTGATCAAGATCCTCTAGAGCATCAAACTTGTTGAAAATCTCATCAGATTTCCTATCATGTAGGGTCCTCTTTTGACCTCTTCCCTTATTAGGATTTTTTACTATAATGAATTCCGCCTTGTCTTCCATAATAGGATCCATCCCCTTATCATGTTTATGGATAGATCTAAAATATCCACTCGACAATGTTTTATGTGATTAGCTTCAGGACACATCCATTACAAATGCCCATATTCATGACAAATATGAAAATGAAATAGAAAAGTCTCATAATCAAGTTGTTGAATCCAAGAGTTTGGACCCAACTAAATTTCCATGGAATCAGGAACAGGCCTACTTAAATAAATTTCAACACAAACATGACCATAAGTGATTACCTTTTTCCATAGTTTATCATAAAGGTCCCACTAGCTTACCAAGTTCTGGTGCAACTAAATTAAAGATGAAATTTATCTAAAATTCCAATAGAAACCATGTCAGACACATCCAAATTAGAACTCGCAATGGGAGCTCTTCTTTCAGATTGAAACCAACATGTCATGGCTTGATAAAAAAACCAACTTGATTATAAAAATGGGCCCCCCTCAAACATCCTATTTCTATCAAACATGTATGTAAATACCTCTAAGAAATAACCATTGGTAGCCAACATGACTTCCATTTTCCCCTATAAATTCCATGTATAGTGAGCCCACAACTCCAAGAAAGGTAGACACCTAAATCTCCATGAATTTGCAAATTAAAGAGTGATTAGACAAATAATCAACATATTCCTCAACCAAAGTGAGAGGAATCATTAGAACCAACCTATTGTCACTCTTAGTCATGTACCCATTTACTTCTATAGGCCTAAAACCTCCAAATTGAGAATAATTCTCACCCATGTCTATACCAATTACACCATGCATGCACAAAGATGAGATACTCCTAATCATCGCATCCTTAAACAACAATATAACTCCTTCAGAAGGACCTCTTTTTACAACAATAAGAGACCCCCTAGACAAATAACTAGCACAAACCAAAACTCTGCACACATAGGAGAAAAACTAGACAATCAAAAGAAAAATGGTACATCCTATAGAAATGCCCATAACTGACACCCAACACCCAAAACCACCCTCCCTGCATAGGAAAGAACCTTGTCCAAAAGACTAGTCAAAAATGCCCAGAGCACCAAAACTTAACCCCTAAAACAATAATAATCTCCCCAGCCACCATGACAACAACCCCTGACAAAACCCTCAAAAAATTCTGCACAGAAACAACTAGTAACACAGCGAGGGTTTCCCCTAGCCCACGCATGGCATCACCATTGAGAGAACCATACACACTATTAAGAATCATCTCTTATCTTTTTTATTATTTAGTTGTGGTTGTGAGGTACTTTTTTTTTAATGGAGAGTGCAATATCGATGAATATTGTGCCATAAATTTACAACACCAAGAATAACTAACAATCAAAATTAATACATTAGTATGTTGGCCAAAGATATGTAATCATAAGAGGTCTTAAATTAGTTGAATTGTGTCATGGTAAATTATGAATCCTATTTTTTACATGGGTAAGTGCAATACGTTGGGTCCCGATTCAGAGGAAGTTTTGTGGACTTGAAAAATGCCGCTAGAAACAGGCACCAATTTTGAAAAAAATGGGCACCTGTTTTAGGCTCGGACACCCAATCCAAAAATTCAAAAAAAAAAGGTGCCCATTTTTTATTATTATTTAAATTATGCCTAGAAACTCATTTTTACATGTCAATTTATTACAATTAAGAAATGGGTACGCATTTTTAAACGTGTGCCCGTTTTTTAAAATTTGAATTTATAAGCTACCCTTTGCATTAGATTTTAGTTCGAGATAGGCTTGGTGGGACCAAGTCTATGCTTGAACCTCCAAAATAATGGCTAAGGCATTATAATATCATATTTTTGTCTTGCTATAATTTTGTGAGGACCATCCTAATCAAATTTTTTGACAAAATAAAACCCCTTATAGGTCTTACTGTCTAGATTTAAAAAATAAAAATTTTATTTTGATATAATCTATTTTACTATTTTTACAATATTTATTAATCAAAAGTGGTACCTAAACTTAAAATAGTGAGGTTCACTAAAACTTTAATCAGTTTTTTTTTTTTACATTTTTTTGAAAATAAATTATATGACATCAATCTACATACAATTTCCTTAAAGATAAAAAAAAATAAAGAATTTTGAAAAAATGTGAAGTTTTCATCAAATTATGGTGATCGTACACCATAGGTTTTAAAAAAATATTTTACAATCAATTAAAAATTATTAAAAAAAACATTCAATAAAAAAAATATTCTCATCAATCTTTGGTGTCTTCGATATCTTTCTCCAGTAGGAAAAAATATTCATTTATTTAGGTCAAAATATGGTGGGCGTACATGTGTGTGGTATGGTCCTGAAACAAGCATTTTGAAAAAGTGGTTTTCAAACATTCCTACTAAAAAATAATTTCTACCATGTGGGTATAAAAATAAATTACATATTTGAAAAGTAGACTCTGAGCACTAAATTTTATATCAGTGAAGTGTTTCTAGATTCAATTTCTAAGTGCCTCAAATTTTTACATCAATTGACAGAAAATTTAAAAAATAGGGAAAACACTTCCACTTCTTTTCCAAAAGTGGGACTCAACTTCTTGCAGCCACCCACATTCTTCATGTTACTTATTTTTGGTTAATGGTAATTTATATTTATCCTTAAGTAATTCCCCATAATCAATATCATTAGTCATAGTTGAATTATTAATTTATTATTTATTATTATAAAGTTGTTCTTAAGAAATATTGACTTTGCTTAAATGAATGAATGAATAAATGGATGTGTATATTTATTTTAATTATGATAACATACACCTATACATATACATATACATACATGTGTTTGTATTATATATTTATGTATGTTTGAATATACCTAATTTTAATTATAATAACATATATGTATTATTTAACACCATGTTAAGTCCTAAATAGATAGGATGCAAGTTTTTGATCTTGCATCATAATTTTATAAAAGGAATAAAGAATGCTAGGCCAATTTTTTAACTTGAATCTTTTGATGAAACTTTGGTGATGACCTTGCCAAAAGGGGTGAGAGTTGTCACCGGGTATCTGAGTATCAGCCAAATTTGCTTGAAGAGGTTTACCAGAGAGCGAACTCTGCTTGCCTCCAAGCACCTGGTAGTCAGGTCATGACGGTGCACGAATGGTTCAGTTGGACAGGTGATTGTTTTATGTTAAAGGGGCCTATTGGTTTTTACTCATCAAATTCTAGGGAGTTGGAACGGGTGGGGATTCCTACAAGTATCAGTTAATCTTAACAAAGAAATCATAAAAATAAAAGACAAAGTTAGAAAGCCAATCTATCTATAGTGATGTCATGAGTTTACAAACATCAAACAATACCCTAGAAAAAGAACTAACAACAATACAGAATGCATATATGATCATCAACCACACATACATCAGTAGCGAAGACAATTATTTTGTTTTAACTATAAAAGAACTAGAGCAGAGGAAATAAGGAAGCATACAACATGAAAGACAATCGCTAAATCCAAAACCAGAGACAACACAAAGTGTATCACCAAGAGTAATCTTTATTCCTTTGTTAACTTCAAGAGCCAACATCACTGGTTGGTACATCCATGGCTCCAAGGGAGCATTAATCGACTGGTATTGATTAAATAGCTAAGCTAAGAGAATGAGAGGAACATTCACAATTAACAGCAAAATCATCAATTTTGCTGACCCTTGGAATGATGTCGGACTCTCTATTTATAGACAATATTTTCCATCTACATCAGGGCCTATAGCCTATACAACCTACCCATTTATATTAAATACAATATTCACAGTCAGTACAGCCTACGTTGTCAAAATCATCCTTAAATTAAATTACAATGATCAAAGGAGATAGAAGGGAAAAAGAGAGAAGAAGAAGAAGGAGGAGGAGGAGGAGGAGGAGGAGGAGGAGGAGGAGGAGAAGAAGAAGAAGAAGAAGAAGAAGAAGAAGAAGAAGAAGAAGAAGAAGAAGAAGAAGAAGAAGAAGAAGAAGAAGAAGAAGAAGAAGAAGAAGAAGAAGAAGAAGAAGAAGAAGAAGAGTCACCCAGGAGACACCATCATACATGTGGATGTGACTTACGTACTCTGAGTGTCTCAAATTGGGCGCTCCATAAATGTAAAGGCATCTCCTTGTCTTCAAATACCTTCCCTGTACCCCCAAATATTAATTGTTGGATTGATGCCTCGGCTGTTGAGAAGACATGTGATTCTTTTACCACTCCTTTGTCACCTCAATGTCATATTGTACTTGCTAGATCCTTGACATAAGATTGATAATAAATTAGAATGATGGTCAATCGGCCTTGGGAGAAACACCAATATAGACCCATCATAAAGAATAAAGTTAAGTTCAGAATTCCAGACTTTGGGAACTTGTGCTCAAAGAATAATGAATGGAAGAATAGATCCACAGGAGAAAAAATTTTGGTGCCCAGAGGATTTACTACTCCTGAAACTTTCTGAAGGCTCCAATAATTTGTGCTACACCATCCTCTTCCACCTCCTTTAGATAGTCCATTCATCTGATGACTTCATTAATGTATTATTGTGTATCTGCGGTCTTTCTATTCATCTGGATGGCGGCTCAGTTGGCATCATGAGCCTTCAGCATCATTTGGGTGAGCTTTCCCATAATCAAGCTATCAAAATCTCCTAGTGGTCAGAATTGGGCATCAACCAGTTCATCAATTTTAACCAACAAAGAATCAGTACAACAAAGAATCAATAGGGGAAAATCTCCCGGGGCTCAATGGATTTGACAATGTGAATTTTTGAATGAATGACGTATATGGGTCCATTAGATTTCAGACTGCATCCACATGTGTACTTAAGACCTTTACAAATTGCTTGTTCATCCTGATTCAGAATGTAAGTCTGGTGTACTAGGTATTTGGGAACTCATATGGTTCATTCCCCAAAACTCTAGTCTTAGCTAAATTCTCTTCCCCCAGGTTCAATATTTCTTCAAGGTTGTCCTTCTAGTCCTCATATTTTTTGGATCAAGCCTGCCATTCTAGGAGTAGCCTATTCAATTGGTTGATAATAACATCAACCCTATATAAATCTAGGAGTGATTCTGATAAGAAGCTCTAGACTACCTCTAGTTTTTCATTGATCCATTCATCTACATCTAATTCCTTCTTCTTCATTATCTGCGGTGCATCTATGTCACCCTGTGGGAGTGCCGTTCTAGAGGTAGAGTATCTAGGCATTGCAAAAGAGAGGGGAAGTGCCAGTTTGGTTAAAAGCCTCCAAAATTTTTACTTTGAAGATTCTTTCTCTTTTCTCTTTGGATAGACATTTTCATACCGGTCATGAATGGCCTGGCTTGCTTCATCTAGGAGACCCAATTCTCCACTTTGGTCTCTTTAGCCCAGGGGAACCTCCATTACAATGTAATCTTCTATCGCTAATTTTGACTCATCCTTGTCCACCAATGGAGATTCTATTATTGCCACCACATTTCTGTCTGGGTCCCTCCGGGTAGTATAGATGGTTTGGGCCTTCTTGGGCTTCTTTTCTACTTGGCCTTTGGCCAACATCTCAGAAAGAGATAGAGGGGTCAATATTTTTGTTGGCATTTTTCTCCTCTGGGACACTATCAGCCACTATGGAGGGCCTTGTGTTTTACTTATTGTTTTTGAACTCGAAGATGTATCTCCGAGACTTTTCTCTAGTTCCTCCATAACTATATCTTCAACATTATTGCCAAGATTATTATTTTCTCTCTCTTCCCTCATCCATGTATCATTTCCTGGGATATTTTATGTGGGTCAGGAAGATGGTGGTGGATGCTGCACCTGCTCCTTTTGAATTGTCTCATGTTGAAGTCCCAAGGCAGTGTCTTCTTTGTAGGTGTCTAGGGGACAATGTACCTTGATTTGGAGGAGTAAATATGTCGTGATCACCTATTGGGGGATGGAGTATTGCATCTAGGGGTACAGTTGTTCCAGTAGGTCCAATTTCCCTAGGTGCCAAAAGTTGCTCTTCAACCTACTTATTTTTATGTCCTTTCTCTTCCTCTACTTTCCTCTTGGCCTCCTTCTATTGGTGTTCTTTTTATTCTTTGGAAAATTTCCATGCTTCCTAAATCTTTTCTTCCTCCTAGAGGGTACCTATATCTTGTTCTTGCATCGCCTCCTTGTTTTCTCTTTCCTCAATTGCACATATACTGCCTAATTCATTGACTTGGAAGAATTCATTGACATTTTTTTGGGAGATCTCTCAAGATCTTCTCAGGAATCGTTCTTGTCTGACGAGGAAGTGGAGTGAATCTCTTGGACCTCGACCACATCTTCAAGTTCTGGGCTCGAGTCCCCATTTAGAGGGGATCTATCTGCTTTCTATTTTTTACTCCTTTGGCATGGTATCCCAACAACCACTATTTTTTCTTCCCAAGCATCATCACTGCATGATAAACCAAATGGGGCAATCAGGGGAGTTGTATCTTGTGGGAGTAGGGAGCCTACCAAGGTGGCTCTGAGACCAAATGTCACTCTGAAGCTAGCTTCTTATGCTAACTTTTGGGACCTCTCCAATTGCACATTCAATTACCTCATTAGGGGATCTGGGATGGGATTCAATGTTTGGGAGGACACGTCAACCTTTTGTTTCCATTGGGCTTGTGATTTTTCCACCGCCCAGTAACCACAACCGGTTGCCGCCAAAAATGGGTTGTCCAAACAGACATTCTTCTAGAATACTTTTACAAAATGAGTGTGGACGTGCTCAACCATAGTTTTAGAGATGACCTCAATAGACAAATTTTATAGGGTCTACCAATATATCGGTGGGAGGTCCATCTTATCTATTCTTCTATCTTTATACTTAGGCTCTTCAGGGACCCGTTGTCAGAAAAATTTCATGGGAACGACCAGAGGTCGAGATGGTCCATCATCCCCTTTGACATTCTTACATAATGCTGGCTCCAAACCTCAAAATCATCTTGGAAATCCTCCAAAAAAATCCTCCAAGTGTGGTTCATGGGTTTGAGCTCCTCAAGGCATTTCCTTCTCTAATTGGTCGCGTGAATCATAGTTTTTACCGCTGAGTGAAAATTTGACCTAGTTCAAACTACTTAGTTCATTCTCTAATTCTCGAGTCATCATGAGGTTGAAGGAGTATATGTTGCAAGTGACCAGGAAGGATATGGAGGCGATCTTCTTGGTGACCATTAGGGCATTCACTTCCAGTATCTTCCTACAAAAAATTTTAATATTATAACTCTATCTCCACAGTGCTTTGGTAAAAAAAATGAGCTGTCAAAAAACCCAGTAACCCGGATGGAGGTATGCTGTGAAAATTGGATGAAGTAGCATCCCCATGGGTTGAACATTTCTATTGCCTCTAGAGATAACCTATACCCTACATTATTTTTTATCGTCTTTATCTCGTGAAACCCGAAGGCGTCATTTTCTCTACAAAAAATTTGGAAACACTCATCCCATTGGATCTAGGGAAAATAATCCCATGGGGTGGAACGCCTCATTTCAATTTTGAGGTCACCAACTATTTTCAGCCCCCATATTCCCATGTGTTTCCGATCTAAGGACCACTAAAAAAAAAATTTATGAAAAAATTGTAGTCCTCTCCCACCTTTCTTATATGGGTGTCCACATGATTCTATATAATAATGGCCCAATAAAAGAGTTTCTTATTGGTGGTCATACAATATAAAAAATAATAAATCCACGGGGAGAATTCTCGAGTGTGAGGTTCCCCAAATATTATGCAAAAATATTATCCCTGCCTAGATTGGTTCCTTGAAATCAGAGTGAGGGATATCTAACATCATCTTCTTGTAATCCGAGTGTAGGATTTTTAGCCATTCTGTATTAAGGAGGCGTCGGGTCACATCTCCTACCCCTATAAATTGAGACACTGAGGCTACTTGGGTTAGGAAAGAAAAACCCTAGAAAATGGAATTCACTAAACTATGGTGATGAAATTGTGATCTAAGGAGGCGATGGGCACTCTAGAGGATGTGGCAACAACTCGAGTGGTTGCATTGTAACTTTTAGCCATGAGAAATATTAATTATGGATCCTGCACTGAGTGTGGAAAACTAGTCACTTGGATGATTCCAAACGTATCTATGTTCACTAACATCAGTTTTTTGGCTCGCCTCAACTGGTATATGGTCTGGCAGAGGCCCTTAAATTTGGTCAAGGTTCTGAAATTTGTATCTATGATCTCCCTGAGTATTATTTTAATCTGGGATCCCTAGATTATACTGTCTTTCTTGTACTTCATGACCAATGGGAGCTTCTCCAAAGCCTTCTCCACCTTTGACTTCTTGGTGGGTACTCCAGAGGTACTCGGGTGTTCTGAGCTTCCTAGGTGTCATCCTTTTGCTTCCATTTTCATAATTATAACTTGCAAGACCAGACAACTGTCAGTATCTAACACATAATATACACTAAGCTTAATAAAATTTTGGATCCACGGATTTCAAGGATCACTTACCATGTTATTTAGAAAACAAATAAAGAATCATCGATTACCATTCAAAAATGTCAGGCGATCCCTTCCCTTCAAAAACAAACCACCACAAGTTATGTTGCATGACCGAAAAGGCTAGAGTCTGAAAGTACTCACTTAGTCACTTGTTGTTAGAATCAAGTGTGTGGGTGATAACCAAGGTATCTGGGGACTAAATCCTGGAATGATGAAAAAGTACTAATGAGCTTATTGATGTGACACTAATTAAATGACCCATCATTTCAAAGGTAGACACATGTTCATCCACCTCAAACAAATTAAAAGAACTTGCCGGTATTTGGCACTACACTAGGTGATGACATGTAACTGATTGAATGTTTTGATAATGTTAAGTTGAATAAAATCAGTTAATGGTTTGTATTTTCAATGATGTCAACTTGATATCATTTGCACGGTCATGTACATAATTCCAAAGACTTCAGATAATCAATGCAACAAAGGTTATGCTTTCAGAAATGCATAAATGTCAAGTATTCACTAAGTGACAGATAACACTGACGGAGTGCACACCATCGGTAAAGGAAAAGAAGAAAAGTCACAGTGATACCTGACGAGCAAAAGACAGTGTTTCCTGATGGAGAAAAACCACAAGATGACCAACAAGCTGAAAATAGAGTTTCCCGATGAGTAAAAATCTAATGAAGCCTGACGGATGGAGATCCCGAAGCTAATTGGAGTCACGCCAATGGAACTGTTTTTTGTCACTGACAACTAACTGAAGAGTTGACCAATGGAACAGAGAGTTCAGAAAATGAAAAAATATCTAGCTGGCAAGAGCTAAAGATAGACTTAATTGGTTGTTTTCTTTGTTTTATTCGACCAGAGTTAAGTAATTGATTTAAAGAATATTTGTACAGTTGGCAAAAATATAACTATGAGATAAATCAGGAGTTATTCTTTAAATCAAATTGGCTGGATTGTTTTTCACGCCAAGAATTAAGAATCAAGAAATAGTGAATATCATGTCTATATAAGAGACAAACTTAATTCATTTTTGAATCATATTCATGCAAAGGGATTAAGGGGAGTGAATGAAAAGAGGATGCTAAAGAGAAACTGAAGAAGAATAACTTCATACAGTCCTGATCAATAAAGTTGAAGGAGAGCTAAATAATTCTACAAACACTGACGAACAGTGAAGCACAACATCATAAAGCAGAAAGTGTGGAGCATAAAGAATTGAATTGATACATTGATCAAAGAGGTAATGTACTTAAATAGATATGAAAATTTGCAATTCAAATTTGCATTAGAAACAGGTCATAGTGTTTCAGTTTAACCATTGAAGCATCAAGTCTCTTCACAAAGAAGGACTTAACAATCTTCTATATATTGAGATACATCCCAAGGAGTGCCAAAAAGGTTGATTCATGAAACTAGCATTATATTTGACCAATACCTATTAACAGTCTAAGAAGGAGGCTGATTCAAGGATGGTAGCAATAGATGCCCGATACTAAGTGACAACCTCTACTTATAAAATCTTCTAACAAGGTCGCACTTAACAATGTGTTTGTAACCTTTAACAGGGTTGGATCCTAACAAGGCTCACTTTAGAAGAGTGAAAATCTGAGGTACCATTCCTAATGGTTTTTCCCTTAACAAGGTTTCCACGTTAAAAATTCATGTGTTATGTGTGTGTGATTCATTTCTTTATTGTTTTTTATCTGACATAGTTAACACTGGGTTGATCGGTATACTCTTCTTATTTACTAAGTTTCAGTAAATAGTAATATTAATTATCTGTAATCAAGGAGAATAAGGACAGATAAGGAAAATCAACAGATAGTTATTCATTATAAGTATTTCATGGCATGCATCTTGTAGGGACTTAATAATCTAATTTTTATTGATTGTGCTTAAGTTTAAGGATAAATTTTTGAGGCCACTGATTTACCCCCTCTCAGTTATTACTAACAATTGGTATCAAAGCTTGTGTGCTTAGAAAGGAAGGTTTCAATACCTAAGTCAAGATCACAAGATGAACAGACGAGATGTGTCCAAGTTGAACAAAAACAACTTTGCTTCATGGCAAAGCAGGATAAGACTCCACTTATCAAGTATTCGTAATGATGTTACTCAATTCCTAGATATTGAATATGTGTTGCCTACAGGAGTATTGATAGTAGATCAATTGAGAGAGAATCATGAACACAACTGCATGGCTATAGAGATTTCTTCCTCACTCTCTGATGCTAAATTTGATGATGTCAAGGATTACAAAACTGCAAAGAAGATGTTGGAAAAACTGAAGCTTGTACATGGAGGTGATACAAATGTTCTAAGAGCCAAGGTAGAAAGCCTAAGAGGAAAATTTGACTATCTCAAAATGAAATAAGGAGAAAAAATCACACAGTACAACACAAGAATAAAAGTAGTCAATGCTATACAAGGAGTTGAAGAGGAGACTGTGGTAAGTAAAATATTAAAAACCTTACTGCCTGTATATGCTATTAGAGTTTCTTCCATTCAAGAAATGAGAGCAGTAGCAAACAATACAGTTACTCTTGATAGTTTAATTGGTAGAATGATTTCATTTGAGATGAATAACTTTGACAATAGTGTCTTACCAAACTTAGAATCTGCATTTAAGTCTTATATGAGAATAAGAAAATCAAGTCATAGACACACATCTAGAAGAGATAGTGAAAGTGAAAGTGAAGAAGAAGATCTAGATGAAATAGAAGCACTTATGGCTAGAAGAATGCAGAGAGGCAAAGGTAAATACTAAGGCAAGTTGTAACTTGTATGTTTAAATTGTAAAGAGATTGGACAGTTTTCTGCAAGATGCCCTAACAAAATAAAAGATGACAGAAGTAATGACAAATATTTTGAGAAGAAATCTGACAGAGGTGATAAAAAATATTACAGAGGTTACTGACAATCAAAAAAAAGAGACACCCGAGACTGCAAGGACAAAGGAAAGAATGCTAGCTACCTGGCTGCTTGCAAAGATGAAGATATTAACATTGAACCTGATGAAGACATTGAGATGGTATTTGTAGCTGTAAAGGATGATTCAGATGAATATGAAAGGTATGTAGAAACTACACTCATATCTAAGGTTGGAAAGACTGACATCTGGATTATATATAGTGGTTGCACTCACCACATGACCGGTGACAAATAAAATTTTAACACTTTTGAGTATTATAATGGTGGTACAATAATAATGGGTAATGATACACCTTGTCCAGTTGAAGGTAAAGGAACAATAATGCTAAATAACTTGATTAAATGTGAAAATGCTTATTGGGTAAAAGGATTGAATTATAATCTATTGAGTGTTTCTCAGCTGAATAATTCAAGTCACAGAGTAGCATTTGAGAATAAGAAGGCAAAAATCTTCAATGAGTCAGGAAAACTGATTCGTACCGGTGAACAGACTAAAGGTAACTTATTCTATCTGAATGATACTAACACCACTTTCTTAATGCCTAGAAATGAATACATATGGTTGTGGCACAAAAGATTGTGTCATGTGAATTTTGACAACATGATGAAAATAAGCAAAAGGAGAAATGTAAGAGGCTTACCGACGATGACAAAGCCAGACAAAATCATGTGCAAGAATTGTCAAAAAGGTAAAATGACTAAGTCAAGTTTCAAAAGTAAAACCCATACATCTGATGACATTTTAGAATTAGTCCATACTAATTTATGTGGACCAATGAGGACAAAGAGTTATTATGGAGATAGATATTTTATTCTCTTTGTTGATGATTACTCTAGAATGATGACAGTCATGTTTCTTAAAGCTAAATCTGAAACATTCAAGATTTTTAAATGGTATAAGGCTATGGTAGAGAAGCAAAGTGGTAAGGATCTAAAATTTTGAGAGCAGATAGAGGAGGAGAATTTATATCAAATGAATTCACTAATTTTTGTAATGAGCATGGTATAAAAAGACAAGTTTCTACACCAAGAACACCACAGCAAAATGGAATTTCTAAGAGACGGAACTGATCAAGAGTTGATTATGCTAAAACACTGATGTTAGAGAAAGGCATCACCCAAATGTTCTGGAGGGAAGCTGTCAGTGTAGCTGTCTACACACTTAACAGTGTACAATTGAAGAAGGACACAAAGAAGACACCTTATGAACTATGGTATGGTAAAACACCCAATGTAAGTTACTTCAAAATCTTTGGTAGTCAATGTTATGTCTTAAAGGATGATAAAAATGGAAAGCTTGAAGCCAAGACTGATGAAGGTATTTTTCTATGGTATTCTACCAAGATAAAAGCTTATAAATGTCTCATCAAGGATTCTAACAAAATTGTTGAAAGTGCAAATGTAAAGATAGATGAATTTGCAGAAATGAATGAGCTGGAAAGCACAAAAGAACCAGAGGACTACAACAAGTTTGTATACTATGAAGAACTCAAAACTCTACCCAAGCAACAATTCTTAATTTTGGGACACCAGAATATTGCAACCAACGGTGAGACTGTTGTTACCAACCGTCAGGATAATAATCAGAATAATGTGCAAGGTGATGAAGAATAGAATGAAGATCAAAATAATGAACAAGCTGATACACAAAGATTTGTACTTGTACTTGCAAGATATGTAAGAAGGAACCATCCAGAGATCTAGATCATAGGAGATAAAAAGGCTGGTACAAGAACAAGAAGTAAGTCTTTAACCTCAAATTGTTTAATTTGTGAGTTTGAGCCAAAATATGTCAATGTTGAACTTGATAATGAAGAATGGATAAGTGCTATGAATGATGAGATTGAATAGATTGAGAAGAACAAGACATGGTCACTTGTGCCAAGACCATATGACATGAATGTCATTGGTACAAAATGGATATTCAGGAATAAGTTGAACGAGAATGGAGAAGTCACAAGGAACAAAGCAAGACTAGTATGCAAGGGGTATGCACAAGAAGAAGGTATAGACTATGGAGAGACCTTTGCACCCGTTGGTAGGATAGAAGGAGTAAGAATACTACTTGCTTATGTTGCATTCAAGGGATTCAAAGTATATCAAATGGATGTCAAGTCAGCATTCCTAAATGGAATACTTGAAGAAGAGGTATACATTAAGCAACCAGAAGGGTTTGTCAATCCAAACAAGAGAAACATGGTATGTAGAATTTACAAAGCCTTGTATGGATTGAAACAAGCTCCTAGAGCCTGGTATAAATGACTTCATTCCTATCTTATAAGTATTAGATTTGTAAGGACTAGTGAAAATAGTAATCTTTATTTAAAGGAAGATACTGATGCTAACACTTTGATTGCTAAAATATTTGTTGATGACATCATATTTGGAGGCAATGATATGCTATGAAAATCATTTGCTAATGAGATGAGCAAAGAGTTTGAGATGTCTATGTTTGGAGAGATCAAGTTCTTTCTTGGTCTATAGATCATTCAACAAAGTGGAGGTATTTTCATTACACAGTCCAAATACATCAAAGAGGTCCTGAAAATATTTAAGATGGAAGATTCCAAACTAGTTGGAACATTGATGGCTACTAGATGTAAGTTAACAAAGGAGGATAAGACAATAGAGGTAAATCAGAATTTGTACAGATCAATGATTGTAAAACTCATGTATGTTGTACACACTAGACTAGATATTGCACATGCAGTAGAAATTGTTGCTAGATTTTATGCTAACCCCAGGGAATCACATATTACTACTGTGAAGAGAATTCTAAAATATCTAAAGAACACTAAGGAATTTGGCTTATGGTATAGAAGAGAAGGAAAATTTGAACTTAAGGTGTTTACCGACGCTAATTGGGCTGGAAATCTTGATGATCAGAAGAGCACAACTAGAGGAGCATTCTTTATGGGTGAAAGACTTGTCACATGGATTAGCAATAAGTAAAGATGCATCTCTCAGTCTACTACAAAAGCAGAGTATGTTGTTGCTGCTGCAAACTACTCAAATATTGCATGGATCAAATAGTTGCTGGAAGGTATGCATATGAAGATCTCAGAACCAGTGATTATCTATTGTGATAACACCAGTGCAATAAATAGTTCCAAGAATCTAGTCATGCATGCCAAGACTAAACACATTGCCATCAAGTATCATTATTTGAGAGAACAAGTTCAAGAAAAAGAGGTGATACTTGAGTATGTGCAATCAAAAGAACAACTAGCTGATATTTTCACCAAGCCGCTGCCCAAGGATACATTTGAGTACTTAAGAAAGAGAGTAGGGGTCAAACCCTTGTCTGCCAGTCAGTAATATGACTGAAGGCTGCATCAGCCTACACATTATCAGAATATCATTCATGTTGATGCAAGAAAAAAGATGAACTTCAAAGATACATCTATATACAGACAGGTATATACCAGAACCAAGCACTAGAACATATTGATGTATTGCTAATGGATAAGGGAAATTCAAGGAATATATTATGGATGGAGAGAAAAGATTGTTTGACATGAATGTCAAATATTTGTTTGGAATTTCTATCAAAGGGAGAGAGATTATCCATATTATCACATTCTTCTAGAAAAAGGGAGAAAGATTATCCATTATCAGATTATTCCAATAGGGAGAGAAAATTGTATGAAACATTATACAAAGGGAGAGTTGTTGAAAAGATAAAAATACATCACAAAAGAGAGAACAGTCTCAGGAGAGAAATTGACACAAGAAGAAAACTCAACACATCAGAAAACAAAGAGCTGCAAGAATCAAATCTAAGCTAAAACGGAGCTTACCAAAAATTAGACGTTTATCAGTTATCAAACAAAAGATTGGTATTTTGATGAACCTCAACTGTTGTATTTCATATTGTATCAGAAATGGTATAGTGTGATAATATAGTATGTTTCCATCAATGCCAAGGGGAGAGATTGATGACATGTAACTGATTGAATGTTTTGATAATGTTAAGTTGAAGATAATGCAAAGCATTAAATCAGTTAATGGTTTGTATTGTCATTTATTTCAACTTGATATCATCTATACAGTCATGTACATAATGCCAAAGACTTCAGAGAATCAATGGAACAAAGGTTATGCTTTTAGAAATGCATAAATGTCAAGTATTCACTAAGTGACAGATAACACCGATAGAGTGTACACCATCGGTAAAGGAAAAGAAGAAAAGTCACAGTGATACCCGATGAGCAGACGATAGTGTTGCCTGACAGAGAAAAACCAGAGGATGACCAACAAGCTAAAAATAGAGTTGCCCGACGAGTAAAATTCTAATGATGCCCGATGGACAGAGATCCCAAAGTTAACTGGAGTCATGCTGATGGAACTGTCATTTGTCACTAACAACTAACTGAAGAGCTTACTGACAGAATAGAGAGTTCAGAAAATGACAAAATATCTAGTTGGCAAGAGCTAAAGATAGACTTAACTAGTTGTTTTCTTTGTTTTATTTGACCAGAGTTAAGTAATTGATTTAAAGAAGATTTCTACAGTTGGCGGAAAGATAACTATGAGATAAACCAGGAGTTATGCTTTAAATCAAATTAGTTGGATTGTTTTTCACGCCAAGAATCAAGAATCAAAAAATAGTGAATATCATGTCTATATAAGAGACAAACTTAATTCATTTTTGAATCAACTTCATAGAAAAGGGATTAAGGGGAGTGAATGAAAAGAAGATGTCGAAGAGAAACTGATGAAGAAGAACTTCATACAGTCCTGATCAATCAAGTTGAAAGAAAGCTAAAGAATTCTACAGACACCGACAAACAGTGAAGCACAGCATCATAGAGCAGAAAGTGTGGAGAACAAAGAATTGAATTGATACATTGATTAGAGAGGTAATGTACTTAAATAGATCTGAAAATATGCAATTCAAAATTGCATTAGAAATAGGTCATAGTGTTTTAGTTTAACCATTGAATCATCAAGTCTCTTAATAGAGCAGGACTTAACAGTCTTCTATATATTGAGGTACATCCCAAGGAGTGCCAAAAAGGTTGATTCATGAGACTAGCATTGGATTTGCCCGATACCTATTGACAGTCTAAGAAGGAGGCTGATTCAAAGATGGTAGAAATAGATACCCGATACTAAGTGACAACCTCTATGTATAAAATCCTCTAACAAGGTCACACTTAACAGTGTGTTTGTAACCTTTAACAGGGTTGGATCCTAACAGGGTTCATTTTACAAGAGTGAAAATTTGGGGTGTCGATCCCAGTGGTTTTCCCCTTAATAGGGTTTCCACGTTAAAAATTCATGTGTTATGTGTGTGTGATTCATTTCTTTATTATTTTGTATCTGACATAGTTAACACTGGGTTGATCAGTATACTCTGCTTATTTACTGAGTTTTGATAAATAGTTATACTACTTATCGATAATCAAGGAGAATAAGGACATACGAGGAAAACTGATAGACAATTATTCATTCTAATTATTTCATGGCATGCATCTTGTAGGGACTTAATAATCTGAGGTTTATTGATTGGTGGTTGAGTTTAAGGATAAATTTTTGAGGCCACTAATTCACCCCCTCTCAATTATTACTAACACAAGGGACATTAATGGCCAACTAAAGAAAATTTAAATATTCAAATGTGAGAACTAGTCCCACCATTAAAGTAGATATGACAGAGGAGAGAGAAACCCCAAACCAGCCAACATGAACACACAGACTCAGCTCAACCACCATCTGATACTCTGCTACTAGGAAAAACTTGACCACTTCAATGACACGATATGGGTTACATTAACTTGAAATAGAGTCCATAACCCTTTATTCCAACATGTGGTTGATGAACCTCACAAAGAAATTGGACTCTACACACTCACCCTTTATTTATAGACTGGCCAATCACACAAGCTACCTGAAATTCATAGAGCATTTAAATGAAACCCGCAGAAAATTTACATACATTCACAAGAAAAGAAATGTGCAGAGGATATACGGAGCTACAAAAATTTACACTAACCTATGAGGCATTTACACCATTTACATAATATACACATATATTTACAAAGCATATATAACCCACAGAACATTTACATACATTCACAAGAAAAACAAATGTGCAGAGGATAGACAAAGCTACAAACAATTTACACTAACCTATGAAGAATTTACACCAATTTACATAATATACACATATATTTACAAAGCATATATACAAATTTATAGAGCATTTACACTAGTTACAAGGCACCCAACCCGCGGGCTGGACAAGTCGCAGAGGAAAAACACCAGAATCACAATAGCGACAATGTTCATACAAGATCTCATTTAATTTTATAATTTTCTATATATTTTCTTAAATAAAAATAATAGTTAATACATAAGATCTCTTTTATCCATGTTTAAAAGAGTGAAACACCCCCAATTCAAATCTCATCTAAATTGGAGGGCGTGATAGAAGGAATTTTTACACTATGGACACTTAAGATTTAGTGTCAATATAGTGCAGCGCAAAATTATCAAGAGAGTTGGGATGAAAAAGAGGACCATTCTTAGTGGAGAAATGCTCACCCTAACATGTTATCCCACTAACAATTTAAGACCAAGATAAATAGAACAAAAGTTGGGCTACCTTGCAGCTTTGCATTGCATGCATCTAACACTTTTTGGGGTAGAAGAAAAACATTCCAAATGACCATGTGGTATAAATTATTAAAAATCCAAGATGTTTTGTTATACATGGTCCTCAATAATGTTGTATCTTATAATAGAATGTTTGTAGGTGCCACTTTCTTTGACATGTAGCTTGTCAAAGTTTGACAATTTTTGCACTTAAGACACTTAAGAGAAAGAATTTGCATAATGTACCATCGAATGTTTCTAAGAGATTGGGTGAAAAATAGAACAATTCATGACATAGATATTCCCACCATGACATGTTGGCACTTATAGTTTTATCCTAGGACAAAAAAAATAAAGTTTGGGCTACCTTGCAACTTTACATTGCATGCATCTGACAGGGGTTGAAAAAATGTTTTCCACCAAAAAATGGAATAAAATATTTAAAAACTAAGAGAGATTAGTTTAGAGGGTCATAACATGACCCTATAGCTTCAGATGGAATTATTATATGTGTCGTCACCTCTGAGATATAGCTTGTCAAATTTGGGTAGTTTTAGCACTTACGACACTTAAGAGAAGTATTTGTATAGTGAGGCACATTTAGGAACTATGGGCAGAAAGACAAGACTATGCCTAGTATACAAATTCCCACCCTAACTTTTTCACACTAAATATTCAACTTGGGATGAACATGTAACTTAGTGACATGTTTAGGTTAGTTCTCCTGGGTTCCCTGGTGGGGCATTACACTTGGTATCAGAGCCCACATTTCTACACTGGGAGCTCTAGGAAATTTGTATGCCCATTAGTTGTCTTTTGGTTTTAAAACTTGAAACAAACATAGACATGAAACTCTTATGTATTTAAAACCATTTCTTTGTGAGTATTTGTTTCCTTTTGATGTTATTGGTTTTGGTTTTGAGTTCTCATTTGGTTGCTTCATGAATGGAGTCTGTTGAGTCTAGAGCTATTGCTAGGAGCCTTGATCAGGATCGGGTTGTGAAGATTCAATACCTTGTCAGAGAGCTTAATGACCTCACTGATGGAGGAGTTCAAGTCTTTCAATCCCAAGATTTTAGGGATGCAGTTTATAAGGCTATATTGGTTGAACAGGATCATGTAAACCAATAGGGTGAGAAATTATCCCTCGATCATAGTGGTGGCCAGTTGGGAGTGCAGTCTAGAGTACCTACTTCTGGTTTCTAAGGTAATCATTCTCAAGGAGCTGGGAATTCTAGAGGTCCTTCTACCATTCCAAACAGTAATCAGTCTCAGCAACAAGGAGGAAACAATCCTCCTACTTTTAGTGGTCCTTGGATTAGGAACTTTCATGATATTCAGCGCAACAAGTGCAATCAGACAGTTTAGCCAGTGTAGAGTGTGTATCAGGATGTCAGTAGGGGCAGTGTCCAGCAATCTAGTGCACCTTCAATTAGAGGAGGTGGTAGTAGAGGATTTTTCTTTTCCTGTGGATAGTTTGGGCATATTGCAGTCAACTATCGTCATCGTGCGCCATAGTTCTCGAGACAAAGGTCATTAGCTTCTGAGCCTATAGTTGGTAATGTTGGTATGTCTCATGGAGCGTATGCAGTGTTTGATCATCCTCTAGTTGTGTATCATTCTCCTATGAGTGGGGTTGTGAGTAGAGGAACAAAAGCTAGTTTCCACATTCCTATAGTAGGGAATGATCCCCAGTGTTCGAATCAGAGACCTAGGAAGGGTCCTATGGGACCCACACTTTGATTCTCTTGTGACTTGGTTGGATGTTTTGTGTTGAGAGATTCTTAGCTCTATCTTTTTTGTAGGCTTCCAGGAGTAAGCCTAGTTTTAGGGGAGGAGAAAGTAATACCCACCTCTTAGTTGGCTTTTCAATTTTTGATTGTCAAACTCTTTTAGGCCTTTTCATGTATGTGTGGTTTATTTCAGTTGATCTTGGGGATATTCATGTAATACATTTCGTTATGTTATTGATCCATTGCTTAGTATGTTATATCTTATGTGTACATGTGATTTATGGTGGTTTTATGATGCTTATGTATATGTTAGAATTTCATTTGGATTATGGTTTTCTAACAATATCGACCCTATTTTTGTATGCTCATGGATCATTTGTATGTTTGCAACTCTGTTTGATGTGTTTGATATGGTATGGGATAGAGTCATAGTTACTTTCTTCAGTGAGATCCACATGATAAACTAGTCTCAACCATTGTTTGCTATATTATATGCATGTATGTTCATCTTTGTGATGACGGGTTTGTAGGTACCGGGCTATGTCTTCCCTGAATTGGCAAGAGTGAGCATGCCCTATTGCAATATTTCAATGGTAAGAGTGGGGAGATAGTATTCAGGCCTAAATCCTGCCCTAAACCTTTATATTTTCCCAAGTATTGGAGGAGTATTAGTTGACTACCCTACCCAAATTTGTCTAGTTGACGTGAATTCATGGATCCCATCCTTGAGTGTGTTTGAGTGATTTTATTGATTTCAGTTGAGTGCATTGATATTGTGTGACTTATCATGTTATTTATGAAATAGAATATTGTTAGAATTAATTATTAAATATAGGGTATTTAATTAATTGAATACATATGTTTAATTGAGGAAATTAATTAAAGTACAAATTTTGAATATTTGGATTTAATTGAATGTTTAATTGGAAATTAGAGTAAATATGTTTTTATGTCTTATTAAATAATTAAATATTTAATTACATGGATTATTGTGCTTTAAATATTAAATTTATTTAATTAATTACATGTGCATGATATTTGTTGAAAAGGTAAATTGAAGTCAAAAATTACAACTTAATTTTAGGAGTCAAAGTTGAGTTGGGCAATTAAAAGATATTTTAATTATTTAATTGGGATTTTCTTTCAATTTTGAGTGGAGTCTTTTTAGGGATTGATTGGTGTGTTGTCATTAGGGTTTGCATGAAAGGTGGAAGTTGATTCTATTTAGGATAATTCTCTTCTCATTTTGTCAAAACAAGTTTTGAAGGATTTTGGAGAGCTTGTGTGTGTTCTTGGCATATTGGACAATTTGGGGATTTTGGGGTTGCATGTTGTATTGAAGCTTTGTGTGAATTCTTGGATTTATTGTGCTTGGAGGATTCAAGGTTCTACAATCTTCAAGGGCATAATTCTCAGTTTCTTGCATTGGATCTAAGGTAGGGTTTGTGATCTCTTTGTTCGTTTCAATTCTTGGTAAAAAAAAATATCTTCTTTGTGCTTGTTTGATTAGATTTTCTCGATTAGGAGTTAATTATTGTTGTTGTTAATTTGGGTGTTCTTGAAACCTTAGATCCATAATTTTTAGAGAAAAATGTAACTTAGCATAGTAAGGTTATGTTGTTAAAATTTTGTTAAATTATACCTTGTGGGAGACCCTTAAATTTGGAAAATCAATTAGCCTATAATTGGAACTATAGTGGAGAGAAAATATTTGTCTTAGAAAATAATCTCTTTGAAAAAGAAAATTGTTGAAAAAAAATATGGCTCTCTGGAAAAATATAGAGACAAAAAAAAAATAACACCAGTCAAAAATAAAACCTTCCATAAAAGACAAAAATGAAAAAAAAAAAAAAAAAAAGAAATATCTTTTATTAATTCTGTTTTCGGAATTTTGTATTAAAAAAAAAAATTTGAAATGTTAGCAGAAAATTTGTTTAAAAAAATTTATGAAAAAAAGTAAATATAAAAAAAAATATTGCGGGGGAGGTGGGGCCACCAAATCCCCACCCCCAGGGCTCGTGCGGCAGCCGAGGCCTGCTGTCGACCGCAGTCGGGGCCACCGCGGCCCTTCCTTAAAGGAAGGGAGCCCGCGGTTGGCATGGGAAGTTGGGGTGGGGGCCACGGGACCCCCCCCCCCCCCCCCCCCCCCCCAAAGTAATTTATATTTAGTTTTTATTAAATTGTTAATTTTTTTTATTTTTTTTTTTTATAAGTTGATTTTAATTTAGTTTAATTTAATGTTATTAAATTTTAATTTTAAATTAAAATTTATAGTTATAAATATATGTTATTTAGTTTGAGGGTTAATTTTATGGTTATTAGTTAAGTTGTATTTAATGTTTTTATAATGTATAATTTATGTATTTTTAATAATGTTTCCATAATATTATTAAAATAGATAGATGTAATTATTTCTATTATTAGTTCATTTAATTTTAGTTGGTGGACGTTTTAATTATATATAGGGGATTTCATTAAGATGATTAATAGAAAGAATTATTATTTTGGAACATTAAGGTCTATAAATGATTATTACTTTTGTGTTATCCTATTATTGTAATTATAATCAAAATTTAGTACTTATTAATTAGGTTAATTTATATTTGATGAGATTTATAAATTATCCTATAGTGGACTTAATGTGTACTTTCATTCGAGATTTAATTATAATTGGTTAGTAATTTTAAATGATAGATGAATTTGCATAATAGGATGTTATAAATTTGTTTATCACCATGTCATCTCAACGTTGTAATTATGTTAATACTGTATTTTGAATTAGGTCTTGTTAAAGATGTAAATATCATTATGCTATCACTATGATTGATTAGTGTTTTCTAAATGCATTTATTGTGCCATGTTGTATTTTGAGTGTTTGTTGAAATGAACTATGTATGCTTTCCTTGTATGGGATGTTTTCATTTTTGGGTATCTGTTTGGGATAGATGACCTTTAGGATGTGAAACCAGAGGTTTTAGGGTTTTGTTCGTTTCATGGTATCTTATATGATGTCAGAGCATATTTTTTTGATGTCGTCATGGTCTTGATACCTTATACCCAACCTTATTCATTTAAGTTGTACATTATGATCTTATGAGGATATTGTTAATTGTTATGGTTATTTGAGAACCAATGTGTTGTTGTATGGGCAGGATGTGATTTGAGATGTATGTATTACCTTCATGCTTTTGGTTATGAGCCTAGGTAGGTTAACTAAGTGTATAGAGGGGAAGTGGCTTGCAATGGGTCCAGGTCCCTAAGTGGTTACTAGGGTATCTCAATGGAAAGTTACTTAATAAGTGAAAATATGAAATATTAAGGGGTTTTAAAATAAACTAATAAGATAACTGAGTCTCCACCCATGCCTTGAGTTTATTACATGCTAGGATGAGAGAGTTAGGATCCTTGTCTTTACGAAAGGATTACTGAGCCACATAGAGTCACTTGGGGGCCGAGGTTCAAGAGGGACTACTAGGGTAACTCAAGGGTATACTTATGTGATGACACTTCCCTATATACAACTTAGGTTATCCTACGTGTGTCAGTTACCTCTGGTATTGTTTAGAGTTTCTTATTATGAATCAGAGAGCTTGTAGGATCATGCTATTATGTATGATGTCATGTATACCTTGATGTTGCCTTCATGTTGTATACCTGTGTGAGTGGGCCTTTTATTATCTCCTCAGCACGGTGGGAGTGGACCTTTGGTTCCACACGGTCAGGTGGTAGTGATTCTTACTACCATTGAGATTTTGACGGTTCTTCTTCATGCTTGGATGATCCTTGTTGCAGTTCTAACTTCTTATTCTTTCAAAGACTTGTTCAATTTCATGAGTTGTATACTTGTACCATATGTGGATATTGGTTACCATACTTTGGAGGATGTATTATATGTATTGTTATGTATTATTACATACCCCACGACTTGTGCAGTGGATGTTAATTAGGTTGTATACCTTGGGTATTAGATGTATATGTGATCTTATTATATGAGGTGTATATTATTGGATTCAGTTGATGTATCCTTTATGTTAGTCTTTCTAGTTGATTATCATAGATTATTTTACTTGAGTAATTTTGGGTCAAGGAACCCTCGAGAAATGTTATCTATGTATGAGTTATACATATGTGTATGTCATGTACTTAATTGTGTTGCTTCCGCGTTGTTATCATTATTATTTGTAAACATTAAAAAAATTATTATCCTGTTAACTTAGTGACATGTTTAGGTTAGTTCTCCTGGGTTCCCTGGCGGGGCATTACATGACAAATGAAGGCAAATATTTACCAAAAATTGTGAAGCCCTCTAACACCATGTGTAGAGAGTGTGTGATGGGGAAACAAACTAGAAGCGGTTTTTAGAGAAAATCTTACTCAGCAAAGGGGAAGTTGGACCTGGTGCATATAGATCTCTATGGTCCTACAAGAACAAGATCATACTATGGAAAAAGGTATTTTATACTCTTTTTCTATGACTATTCTAGGATGATGTGGGTTGTATTTCTTGAAAAAAAGTCTAAAGATTTTGATAAGTTTAAGATATTCAAATAAAAAGTTGAGAATGAATTAGGTGTAAAGATAAAATGTCTGAGGCTTGATAGAGGTGGATATTTTACATCAGATATGTTTAATACCTACTATGAAGAGTATAGAATATACAAACAAACATTAGCTCCTAGGACTCCACAACAGAATGAGATTGCAAAGCGAAGAAACAAAATTATACTAGATGTTGCAAGGAGTATGTTGCTTGAAGGGAATGTGTCGCATGTGCATTGGAGAGAAGTTTTTGGTACTTCAGTCTACACTTTAAATAGAATTTAGATCAGAGAAGGTACTAGAAAGATACCTTATGAACTTTGGTTTAATCATGCTCCTACTATAAAATACTTTAGAATATTTGGTAGAAAATTTTATTTCAAAAGGGATGGTGAGATAGGAAAATTTGATGCTAGAATTGTTGAAGGAATTTTCCTTCATTATTCTAATAAGAGTAAGGCTTATAAGTGTTTCAATCTAAGATTGAGGAAGATAGTTGAAAGTGATAATGTGAGAATTGATGAGAGATTTTAGATTCAAGAAAGAATGTATGACTATATTCAGATTACAAAGAATAGGGAGATTACTTAAAGTCAAGAGGAAACTCTTGAGGTTGACAAGGAAATTGAGGTATGCTTTAATGATTCTATTAAAACTCCAAAGACACCAAGGTATGTTAAGAAGAATCATCCTGAAAAATAAATTATTGGTGATGCAAATAAAGGAATGATGACAAGATCAAGAATAAGAAGTGAGACTTTTTGATTTCACAAGTAGAACCAAAAAAACTAATGAAGCGTGTAGAGATGAATCTTGGACCAAAGTAATGCAAGAAGAATTGGATCAGAAAGAGAAAAACAACACTTGGGAGTTAGTTCCTAGACCTAAGAACAAGAATGTTATAGGGACTAAATGGGTTTTCAAAAATAAAATGAATGAAGAAGTTATGGTTGTAAGGAATAAGGCTAGACTGGTTTGTAAAGGCAACTCATAACAAGAAGGAATAGACTTTGAAGATATATTTTCTCATGTTGCAAGATTAGAAGCAGTAAAAAATTTCCTTTCTTATGCATCACACAATAAATTTAAGGTGTATCAAAAGGATGTAAAATCTACATTTACAAATGGAGATCTAGAGGAGGGAGTGTACATTGAACAACCTAGTGGCTTTCCTTTGACAAATAATGAAGACATGGTTTGCAAGTTGAAAAAGGCATTGTATGGACTGAAACAAGCACCTAGAGCATGGTATGCTCATGTAGATAGGTACTTACTTCATCTTGGTTTTAGAAAAGGTAGTGTAGATAGTAATTTATATTTGAGAACTAGTGAAGATGGAATCTTTATTGTTGAAATCTTTGTAGATGATATTATTTTTGGAGGAAATGATGAAATGGGTAGAATTTTTCTCAGGAAATGAAAAATGAATTTGAAATGTCTATGATTGGTGAAATGAAGTTTTTCCTAAGTTTGAAAATTACTCAAGATAAGCATGGTATTTTGGTCTCTCAAACCAAGTATCTTAAGTAATTGTTGAAAAAGTTTGGAATGGAAGATTGTAAACCTGTTGGAACACATATGGTTACTAGTTGCAAGCTTACTACTACTGATGACTCTCACAATGTTTTTCTGACAAAGTACATATCCTTGATTGGAGGCTTACAATACCTAACCCACACTAGACCATACATTGCTAATTCAGTTGGAATTGTTGTGAGGTTTCAAGAAGATCCTAAAGAGACTCATCTTTCTATAGTTAAGAGGATATTCAAATATCTGAAAGGAACATTGGAATATGGCTTATGGTATGAAAAGTCTGATAATTTTACTTTGCATGCTTATACCGATGTTGATTGGGCAGGAAGTGTTGGTGATAGAAAGAGCACAAGTCATGGTTCATTTTTTCTTGGAAAGAGGTTGGTATCATGGTTAAGTAAGAATTAGGATTGTATAGCTCATTCTACTATTTAATCAAGGTATGTAGCTACTTTTATAAATTGTACATAGATTGTGTGGATGAAGAAGATGCTGAAGGACAAGGCCCAGATGTGGTTTTTTTGTAGGAAACTAAGTTATCTGTTCAGAGTATGCAAGGTTTGATGCCCAGGTTGTGGAGAAGTGGGGAGTGCCAACGCATTGGGGCTCATGGTGCATCAGGGGGTTTGGCTTGTTTATGGAATCCTCGTAAAATCCAGCCTCTTTGGTGGATTTCTTCTAAATCCTCTATGTCTATGATTGCTTCTTACCTAGAGACAGGGGATGTCATATTATTGTCCAACATCTATGCTCCTACTAATTTCCAGGGGAAACATACTTTGTGGTCCTACATCAGGTTAATTCGTAGCATGCTGCCTTTTCAACCTTGGATTTTGGCTGGCGACTTCAATGCTATTTGTGAGTTAGCTGAGAAGAGGGGTGGTATTGGAAGATTGGAGCCTTTTGCACTGCTGCTTCGGGACAATATCAATACGTTGAATCTTGTGGATATTAGACCCAGCAATGGTCAATTCACCTGGAACAACCGTCGGAGTGGAGAGTGTTGTATTGCAGAAAGGTTGGATCGGTTTTTGGTTTCTTGTTACTGGATTGGGGGGATGTGGTCTTCTAGTTCTGAAATTTTGGATTGGAGAGGATTGGACCATTGGCCTATCAAACTTTCTACAGAGTCAACTAGGATGCTTCGAAAGCCCTCCTTTAGGTTCCAACTTATGTGGCTTCGGGACTCTTCTTTGAATAATTTGGTCTCTGAGTGGTGGAAGAAAGGTAGACCAGCATATGGCACTTCAATGTATATCTTTGCTAAGCTTCTTCAACATGTTAAATTTGAGCTCAAACGATGGAATCGTATGCACTATGGGAATGTTTTCAAGGAAAAGGCACAGGCTCAGGATGATCTGGATGATATCACAAGAAGGATAAGGGAGGAAGGGGTAACAGATGAATTGCTTCAAGATGAGGCTCGGGCTATGAAACTACTGGAAGAATGGGAATTGCGAGAGGAAGTGTATTGGAAACAGAAGGCGTGAATTGAGTGGCTCCAGGAAGGGGACAAAAATACAGCCTTCTTCTTCAACTCTATGAAAGCCAGAAGACATGGTAACTCTATCTTTGGGTTGGTGAATGATAGGGGAGAGCATCTCTCTTCCTTCCCAGAAATGTTCAGGGAGGCAGTACAGTACATTGAATCTCTCTTTAGAGAGGATTCGCAAGGGGGGTCTCCTGAGGAAGCGCAAGTTCTTTCATGTATCCCCTCTCTTGTGACTGAAGATATGAATCAGCTGCTCATGAGGGATATCTCACTTGAGGAGCTGGAAGGGGTTGTTTTTAATATGAATAAAGGGAAGGCACCAGGTCCTAATGGCTTCCCAATTGAATTTTTTCAAGAGTTTTGGGATATCATTAAATTTGATCTCCTAGCTGTGGTTCTTGAGTCTCAACAAAATAAGCAGATGTTAAGGGCTCTAAATGCCACTTTTCTAGCTCTTATTCCCAAAAAAGAGGGAGCTGATAGGTAGAGCCAATTTCAGCCCATATCCTTATGTAATGTTATCTACAAATTTATTTCTAAACTGATTGCAGACAGGTTGAAGAAGGGGCTGGTTGATCTGATTTCAGAGGAGCAAAGTGGTTTTGTAGCAGGTAAGCAAATTCTGGATGGGATTGTTATTGCAACTGAGGTCATCCATTCTATGGCCAGATCAAAAGAAAAGGCGATGTTCATCAAACTAGACATGGCCAAGGCTTATGACAGAGTTAGGTGGTCCTTCCTGCATCGGGTTCTCAGTGCTTTTGGCTTTGCTGAGGATTGGATTCAGTGGGTTTTTAGCTGTGTTACTTCAGGTTCTTTCTCAGTGCTTATTAATGGGATTCATTCAGAGATTTTTGGGGCCTCCAGGGGACTTCGTCAGGGGGACCCTCTTTCTCCTTATTTGTTTATTCTTTTGGCTGAAGGCTTGGGGAGATGGATTAATCAGAATGTGGAGTTGGGTTTTATACAAGGATGGAGATGGGCTGGTGCCTTACCCCCTCAGACTCACTTGCAATTTGTAGATGATACTGCTTTGATGGGGATGGCTACAATGAGGGAGGCATCTAATCTTAGAAGGTTCTTGGATGTGTACCTGGTTGCTTCAGGGCAGCAAGTTAATGAGGAAAAATCTTCTATCTACTTCTTCAATACTTCGGATCTTATTCAGCAGAGGATTGCTCGCACTCTGAGATTTCAAATTGGAAATCTTCCATTGAAGTATCTTGGCATTCCCATCTCGGTGAGAAGGCTTCCTAGGGAGTCTTGGCAAATTATTCTAGACAAGTTTCGGGTGAAGGTTAATCACTGGACTCGTCGTTGGTTATCCTTTGTGGATCATGTACAATTGATTAAGTCTGTTGTGCAGGCTTTTCCCATTTATAGATGCATGCTCCAGGTTGCTCCTATGGGCTTTCTTAAGGATTTAGATGTTGTGGTGTGCCAATTTTTATGGGCTGGCTGCTTGGAGACCTCTAAATGGAGTTTGATTAGATGGGAAGTGGTTTGCAGCCCAAAACAATATGGGGGACTTGGCTTGAGGCAGTCGGTTTTGACTGGAGAAGCTCTGGCTGCTAAGCTTTACTGGCGATGGTGTAAAGAACGGGATAAGAGCTGGGCACTGATTCTTTCTCAAAAGTATTTACCAGGGATCTCGCATCATGATATTTCCAGGTATCCTCTTGGGGGGAAGGGATCTGTGATCTGGGATACTCTTAAGAAAGGGGCTAAGCTTATTAAGGATGGACTTTTTTGGATTTGCAAGAGAGGGGCGGAGGCTCAATTCTGGTCGGATTCTTGGGATGGTTATCCCCCAATCACTTCTTAGTTCCCTAACCTGATGATCTTGTCCCATAGGTTTTTGGAGGCTAGTTGGACATGGGTGAGTGACTTTAAGTCCCCTTTCCCTTGTGGTCAGATGGATATGGCTAAGTGGAAGTCCCCAAATGAATGGCCGGTTGCTGATTTGCAGGAAGATTGTGCTATGCTGCAAAATATCCTCTCCAGTAGAAGGTGTTGTTCTCTCCAGGAGGATGATGTGCTTGCCTGGTCTCCCAATCCTAAAGGGACCTATACGGTTGCATCTGGGTATAATAGGTTGATGTCTCATAAGATGATTCTGCCAGAAATGCAGTGGTGGAAGATGGTCTGGAATAAGTTATCTTGGCCAAAATGTAACTATTTTATTTGTATGTTGGCTTGGAATAAGTGCTTGACTTGGGATAATATTCAGAAGAGAGGATTCCATGGTCCTTCTATTTGTGTCATGTGTGGGGATAATGAGGAGGACTCTTCCCACTTGTTCTTCCGTTGCTCTTTCGCCCTTCAGCTCTGGCATTTTTGGTGGGGTGTTTGGACATCTCCTTGTGTCCATGCTTCATCCTTGATCGAGTTTTGGCAGGGGATGGGCCGGCCTCCTTCTGTGGCTCCCTTTCTATAGGAGGTGTGGTGTGTGGGGCCTATCTTCCTATTGTGGCAGATTTGGCTGGAGCGCAATTGCAGGATTTTTTGCGGAGAACAAAGACTTGTGCAACAAATCTGGCAGAAGTTATTAGGCATGGTTCAAGAGATAGTGGAAGCTAAGTGTGAAGTGGAACTACCTTTGGGGAAGCGGGATACTGAGGTGGTGGAGAGATTGAGGATTTTGGGGTCTTCTTTGGCCTTATCCAGAGCTAAGAGAAGGAGTCATGAGAAGCAAAAAATTGATAGGGTTGGAAAATGGAAGCTTCCCCCCTATGGGGTCTTGAAGATTAATACTGATGGATCTTCTAGGGGCAATCCGGGCCTAGCTGGTATTGGTGGGATTGGTAGAGATGCACTGGGCTCTGTGATTTTTATAATTTTGATCTATGATGGGATTTAGACCATTAACCTAGTGGAAGGGTTGGCTATCCTTGCCACTCTTGAGAAAGCTCATGCTTTGGGGTGGAGAAGAGTAGTTTGTGAGTCTGATTCCCAGGTGTTGATCAATCTACTTAATGAGCAGAAAGTGGCTGATGTTAATTGGCAGCTGGCTAGGATTGTGCAGTAGATTTTGCAAATAAGTTCCTTGATGGAAATGGTGACTTTTTCTCATATTCCAAGGGAGTGGAATAGGGCAGCTGATTGTTTGGTGAAATGGGCATCAGAGCATGCTGAGGGATGGAGAATCGAGGATTGGGAGTTGGCTCCTCATGAGCTCCGTCTTGACTTAAGGAAAATTCTTGATGAGGACAGGATTGAGAATGATGACAGATGATGGCGTTGGGTGTTATTCCCTGTTTGGGGTAGAGCTTTCTCTTCTGCTTGGGACCTGAGGTCCTTGTTTTCTTTGTTTCTGTGATCTCTGTTGTTTAATAAAGTTTTTACCCCTTTTCTCTCAAAAAAGAAGATGTTGAAGGATATTGGGATTACTTTTGAAGAAGCTATGGTTATACATTATGATAATTCAAGCACACTAAACATGTCAAAGAATCATGTTATGCATTCCAAAACCAAACACATTTCAATCAAATATCACTTTTTGAGAGACAAGGCTGTAGAAAAGGAAGTTAGATTGGAGTACATCAGTACAAAGAAGAAAATGGAAGATATATTCATAAAACCTTTGTCAAAACATGTCTTTGAGTATCTCAGAGGTATGCTTGGGGTGGGAAACCCTCCTTGCGAGAACTAAATGATGAAAAAATACATCAGTCCAATAGCTATCAAAGCTATATCATTCCCTGGACTTAATGTTTGGATCCACTCCTCAGTGGGAGTGATCGCTTGAACATATAAAGACATATTTGGGTGATCAAATGCCTAGTTGTTGAACGCATGAAGATTTGAAAAAGCTACACCTTGTAGAGGTGGTATGGTCAGAGAAGATATATATAGCACCCTTTTATATTGATGTCAAAGGGGGAGAGATACAAGTAGAAAATCCCTACTATTTTAGGGGGTGCTATGAAGAGGATATTGAGAAGATTATAATGAGAAGGATACTGCTCAGTTTGATGATTTTTCTCATATGTTTCCATCAATGCAAAATGGGGAGATTGTTAGAATTGGTTTTGTGAGAGGTGTTGACATTCATGTTTTTCATTGATGTCAACATATGTTTCACTTGAAGTCTCAGACAGACTGGTTATCACTAGTACATGGGAGACTGACAGAAGTGTGTGGATATTGTACAGGCTTTTAGAGCATGCAAACATGGAGATGTATAAATGGATGAGTAGTGATCTTATATCTAAGGTCACTTGGCTTGATCTTACTATTGGCATAAGCTATAGTTTTTTTGGTCAAGATTGGTTACAGAACAGTGATAGAGAATTGTGATAAAGTTGGTATCTGAGTTTTGGAGATAACTTGGATGCGAGCATGAGTTATGATTTTCAAGCTTAAGGCATGGTAGAAGATATGTTGGAGAATGTTACTTGTGATTTTTGGGTCGTTGTATTCTTGGTAACATCAGCTAAAGTGTGTGATCTTGCAAAGATCTATTTTTGGTAGACTACAATGATGAAACGTATTTAGAAGGTGGCGAGCGTGGATTACAGATCTTGGAGTATAATTGATGAACTGTAATTGATGTTTACTTGTGTAAGGTATCATTTGTATCTTAGCAAGGGCCTATATAATTGTTTTTGGATTGGGGAAGTCTTAACATGCCAACCTAATTGTTTATTGTAAACTTGTATAAAAGAGAGTTGTTTCTTTGTGAGGAAATGTGGAAGGTAATGTGGAAGCTGTGAGCTTTTATTTGTGAATTCTGCTAGATGTAGAGCAGAGGTAGTGATTCCGATGAGCTTCATTGGAATTTTTAAAGCAAATAAATTTTCTATCAGTTAGTTCACTAGTTATTGTTACTTATATATCTATATTTTGGACAGTGAGTCCAGGAGGTGGATTTAACCTTCACATTTGGGAAGTGAGCATCTTTTTTCTCTTGACTCCTAATAGGGTCTATCCTTTAATAGGGAATGTGTAATATATGTAATAATATCCTAATAGGGCTAAATCTCCTAACAGAGATACTATACTTTCAGTACATTATTTATGGGTGTTAATTCCCACAAGGGTTTTTCCCTTAATAGGGTTTCCTCAAAAATAATTTCTTGTGTTATGTTGTTGTATTTAATGTGTTCATATTTTCACTAAGTATTTGGTTTATAAATTTTAAAGTTTAATTATTTGACTCACAACTAATTCACCCCCCCCCCCCTCTCAGTTTTTTTGGTGGACTATTATTGCTAACAAGTATGTGGATAAGATAATGGGTGGTGGATAGGGAATGTGGAGGATATGCATGGTAGAACAGTATGGATGGAGTGTACCCCCAAGTGTAGAGTGAAAGGGGATGAGGATAAGTGAATGGATGTATAAGAGGATTTGGAGAGAAATGGATATGTGAGAGGAAGATGGTGGAAGGACTCAAGAATATAGTTCCATGGATGGTATCCCTTGATATGCCTTTTTTTGTATCAAGGCATTTTGTATATAAGTGCATAGATGTTGGTAGGATTGTGGGAGGGGAGATGAAATGGATGGGGGATAAGGATTTATGCATAGGATTGGATTAATGATATGCAAGGATGGGGAAGTATTTCTGGATAGTGGATGGAAGGTTGGAAGACTTATGAATAAATGGATGAAGGATTTGAAAATATCATCATTGGTACACACCTTGAAGGTTGGTGGAGTATTCGAGGAGGATATTGTGAAGGAGATGGAAGAGAAGATGTGGATTTTGGGATGTAAGGACCCAAAATAGATGTAGAAGATGGAGGATTGGAAGACTTATGAGTGGTGGAAGATTTTTTATTATCAAGGTTTGATGCCAAGTTGGATTTGTCTTTGATATGCATTACTTCAATAAGTAGCTTTTGAATCCACATAGATTTTGAATTTTTATTTTTGGGCATTTATGGCCTTTTGAATTTTTCTTTCTTTTGGATCATATTTGTCTCTTCTTGAACATGTCTTTTATATGGGACATGTTGATCCTTGAATTTTTGTGGATTTTGGACTTTATGAATTTTAGCATTGGCATCCAATTTTATTCCATTAGCCATGGTATGGATGCATGAGGGTAGATGGTTTGGAAAGTTTATGGATGCGATGATGGAGAGTGAAAGTTGGAAGAAATGAAAGGATGTGTACCTTTGTTGAGATTTATTATGGATTGGAGGTGATGGATTGGTGGACTTGGATATGTTGGATGCAGATATGTAAGGACTCAAAATGGATGGAAGGGTTGAAAGGTTTGACTTTGGGACATAAGAACCCAAAATGGATGTGGATGAGTACATGATGGAGTTTTGGACATAAGAGACCAAAATAGATTTAGAGGATGGGGGGTGAGAACTATTGAGTTTAGATGGAGGGATTTTGAACTTAGAAGGGATGTAAGGTATACCAACATCTTGATCATGAACTTGGTAGACAAGGCCATATGAACCTAGATTTTTTTTTATTTTGATAGGTTCCAAAATTCCTTGTTCATGGAGGCCTAACCCTTTTCCTTGATAGTTCATCTTTTCACAAATTATATTTACACTAGGATACTTAGTATTTTTAAAACATGATGCGAGTCCAGATGAATTGGGAGGGTAGGTGGAAGGAACAATAAAGTTTTGAAGGAAGCCATGATGGATAAGATGGAGGAACCAAGTTTATATGTATGAGGATCATGGATGGATTGGATAGATGTGATGGGATTTTGTCAAGGATTAGGATAAAGAGGAGGACTAGGAGGGATAATAAGATCTTGAGATGGATTATGATTAGGACATGGTGATGAAGGGGTACTTGATCTTGACTTTGTAGAGGATTATATGGTGGAGTGGAAAGGATGATTGGATTTTGAGATGGAAGGCTATCATGGAATGGGGTAGAGGGTATGGAATCATGAGATGGAGTGATTTTTTTATGACATGAAGGGAGATTAGTGGATTGGATAGAATGAATATCTTCATGAAGTGGAGTGTAAGTGGATGTTAAGCCTTGACATGAAGGGGAATCAATAATGGATGGAATACAGGCGATGTCTTGATCTTGATTAGGAATGTGATTATGAGATGGGATAAGGAGGATAAGTGGATCTTGATATGAAAGGTTTGTATCTTCGTATGGAAATGTTTCATAATATGGAGAGGTGTCATAAGATGGACCTAGGTGTCATAAAATTGAGGGATTGTTAGATCTAGAGCAGAAGATGAATGCTTTGGAACAAGCTCTTTACATGTTTGGAATTGTGAGGGTGATGTAATGGAGGAGATGGAAGCTTCAACATAGGTGGAGGGAAGGATAGAGGAGTCATGAGACTTGGGGGATTAAGGGTTGTCTTCATTTGGAGGGGGTGGTGGTGGATGTATTAATTGAGGGGATTGTGAAACATTATTTGGAGTTGGGGATTTATACTTCTCTACTAGCCCTTGGATCCATTCAATGGAAAAGTCATTGCAAGATGGGGATGATGTGGGTTTTTGAGGGTTAAGATTATGTGGAGGACTAGGATTATGGTTTTGGACATTAAGCTTAATGTATCGGGGATTAGGAAAAGGATTTGGATTGGATGGGAGAGGGGGACTATAGATTTTAGAAAAGGGGAAAGGGAATATGTCTTCAAAGGAAAACTTTTTCTTTTGGCCCCCATTTTGTAAGATAAGGATAGTGTCTCAAAGTTCTTGAATCTCTTACGCAAGGTTGGAGGCATTATGTTGGCTATGGAAGGAATCATATGAGGGGTTTCCCTTGTCAAAGTGGAGGAAGTATAAGGAATGGGAGATGGATTATGATTGGATATGACGTGTGGGGGTATATATGAGTTGGATGGATGTGATAGATAGGTTGGTTGAATTAGAAGTATGGTTTGAGGATTGGGGTTTGGCATTCAAAAGCCCTCAACCATTTTGTGAAACCAATCCATATTCATTATGTTTAGATAAGGGGTTTTGGTTTGGATTAGAATGATGATGATGATGTGATTAGATTGGATCAAGGATGAATGATGAGATTGGATGAAGAAAAGTTGATGTTGATGTGGATTGTGATGGATGATTAAGATGAGAATGATTAGGATGAGGATTAGGAATTTGATTGATTGGTTAGGAAGATGATGAAATGATTAAGATGATTAGGATAAGATGGATGATTAGGACCTTTACTAGATTAGGAAAATTGTTAGAATTAGGGTCCTACATGATGGATTGTGAATGGAATAGAGATGATTGAGATTAGAGGAATTAATAAGGAAGATTGGGAAGAATGTGAATGATTAGGATGATTAAGATAGAATGAGAGATGAAAGATGATTAGGATGATTAAGATAAGATGAATGATTAGGATGATTAGTAAGATTATGAAGGATTAAGATGATTAAGATAGAATGAGAGATGAAAGATGATTAGGATGATTAAGATAATATGAATGATTAGAATGATTAGGAAGAATATGAAGGATTAGGAAGAATATGAAGGATTAGGATTATTAAGGTAGAATGAAAGATGATTGTGATGAGTACGAAGAATATGAATGACTTAGATGAAGTGATTAGGATGAAGGAAATGATAAAGTAGAAAGATACTTAGGAAAATTATGGATGATTAGGAGATGATGACTAGGATTATTAGGATAAGATGAATGATTGGATTGGATTAAGGAGATGATTAAGACTATGATGGTGGATTAGGTGATGATGATTAGAATAATTAGGAATGATTGAGATTTGAGGAATTATTTGGATGATTAAGAGGGGGATTAGGATAAGAAGTATGATGATGATGAAGAAGTGGGTTGATGTGTATATTATTAAAGTTTGACTTGGAGGAAAAGTATACTTAAAGAAGACTTGTTTTTTTATTTTTGAAATGTTTTGATTTTTTGAGTTTTTTGAGTTTTTTTTTCAATGTGAGGAAGACACACCAAACAAGTTGACCAAAAGAAAGAAATGGTTTTATGATTAAAAATAAGACTATGATAAATTTTTAAAATGTAAATAAGAAGGTTTGAAACAAGTGCACCTTGATTTTATGCTTTCCAATCTTTTTATGCTTCTTTAATCAAACTAGCTTCACATCAAGTGTGTGAAATCATGAAAAATATAATAATCTCAACATTAAAAAGTTGATTCCACATGACATTAAAACTCATAATAGACCTTTTCCAAATAAAAAAAGTGATCTTATGGTACATTGAACTATGTGCAAACAAAATGCAAGCTCATCATAAAAATTATAAATTTGATTTTTTTTGCTTTTGACCTAGTCAACAAGATCTGATTTGTTTGATATAATGTTGGCCCCAAAAATAGAAATTTAAAAAATAAACCCATGCTAAAAATATGAGATCTTTCCAAAAATTTAAGAATTTTAGAAAAATATCATTTTGTGCCCTAGGGGCCCGATTTACCAAAACAAACCAGTTTTCAAATATTGGATTTTTAAGCCATTATTTTTCGTCAAAACCAAAAACACAAAGAACATACCCCCTTTAAATTTTTCAGAACTTTCCAAAAATGTAAATTATTCTGAAAAATCATTGATTTGTGACCAAAAATGAATTTTCTTGAAAAAATATAAAACAGTTATAACTCATGGAAAGATGATCTAAAAAATCTAATTTTTGGACTGTGACATCTTTGAATCATCTAAAACCTAAACTAAAAATTTCACTGAACAATTCCAAGCCATTTGTAAGATATCATCAAGTCTTTCAAAACCTTAGGGGTTTGTCTTCAATTTCAACCTGCACAAGGGTTAGCCTTGAAAAACTTGAATAAAACAGCAATACAAGGCTAGAAAAATCTTTAAAAGTGTAGGTATAATAGGGACAAGAGTCCCACTGAGCGTGCCAAAATGTATTATGTAAAAGTTCTATAAAGGAATAAGCAATAAAAAACTAAAACTTACTCCTAAATTTCTACATACACCTCAAAAGATATGGAAATAAGCATGCAAATGAGATGAAATGCAATAAGGAACAAACTTAATCTTTTCAAAACAAAAGCATTTAAACCTCCCAAAGTAACAAATTTTTTATTATTGTGTTTATAGATAAATGTGGTTACTCAAAACTAGCAAGATAACATTGTACAAGAAGATGGTATATCCTTTTAAAAATTAGGAGAAGGCTCCCATTTTATAGAATTTTTAAGAGGCAAAAGAAATGGTTAGGTAGGTTTTTGGCTTGGGTGAAGGCGATTAAGAGGCAAAAGAGATGAGTGGATAGGATTAAGAGGTGGAACATGGGTGAAGGAGATTAAGAGTCAAAAGGGATGAGTGGATAGGAATAAGAGGCGGAAGGGAGTTGTTGACTTTTCAAGGTGTAATGAACCTAGACACAAGCTAAGTGGGAAAGGTCAAATGAAGAGATGAATGACAAGTGGCATGTGGAGAAAGGTTTAGGATTTGATCCATGTGATTTCACATGATTTACTAAAATGAAAAGAAGAGGATTAATGAATTTAGAAAATAAACAAAAGTGCTTATTTAATAAATAGAGAAAATAGGCTTAGAGAAAATCCTTAAATAAGAATTTATTTAATTTTAGAAAGAAAAGGATAATGAATTATTTTTAAAAATAGGAATATTTATTTAAATAATAGATGAAAAAGATAATGAATTAATAAAATAATAATTTAATCTATACTAGAATTAGGACATTTTTAGGTGTCTACAATATCATATAACCAATCATGGATGCAAACCTCTCACAAGAAGATCAAACTCATACCATTCTCGAACCAAGGAATATGCCCAATAAACCATCTCCCAAACATAATCATAATTACATAAATGTACAAGGAGATAACCAATTCCAAACCATATCTCAAATGACCCCTCTAGAACAATCTCACAACATAGCTCAAGATCCATATCTATGAAATATGAGCATAAACATAATGCACCTGTAAGGAACAATGGAAAATACCTCTTAAGTAGTAAATTGCCAAGTAAACCAAGAGTGGGGAATGAGAATTCCCATTAAGATATCGAAGTCTCCAAGACTAATCCAAGAACACTCTCCTCTCAATTTCATAATAGGTTAATTCTCCTCGATATTCATGTTGAATCCATAGACTTTCCCAACACATATCTCTAATCACAAGAGAATTTCAGCATCACCAAAGTCTCCAAGTATCTATGAACACCTATAATCGATCAATCCATTCCAAACTCAATATGCAACACAACATCATCATGAAGTATCAAGAAAATAATCAATGTACTCAATACCAATAAACTAAACCAAGATCAATGTCAAAGATCCAACCATGGAATCGGGAACATAATCATGACATTCATGATCTAAACCATCTCATCCAATGAGATAACATGCTCCATATAAACAAACCACATAATTTCATATAATAATGAAATCAAGAGTGTACCATGACATAATAATGGAACCATCCTATCAAACAAGGATGGCATGTCACATGAAATCATAAAAACACACCTCTACTAAGGATACCTTGAGTCCTTAAGATGTCAACATCTCCAATCACATGAATATAACCATCTCCTAGTAGTGAACCAACAAATGTGAAAGACCCTTCTATAGGAATAGGATCTAAGACATCCTACAACATCTACAACACTAAAGAATATCATCAACCATCCAATGGTGAATCTATATCACTACCAACAACTCCCACTAAACCGTGGTACCAAGTCACACATGGCATTGTGACAACCATATCCTACATGAATATCATCCAAGTTTACACATATACAACTAATATGTCAGTAACATCAAGTGAAACCAAGATCTCCAAAGTAAGAAGATACATACAACTTCCAACAACCACCAATTAGGAATCAATCCTACACTTCCAACACATCATTATCATAAGCTCCCACATAAATTGTAATCAATAAATAACTAAGATATCATGACATCATGATAAACCATGTGCTCAAAGTCTAAACATCAAATATCCAGGTACCATTAGCATCATCCATCCTCTCTACTCTAAATAAACATACCAATGCACAAATGACCACAAACAAGGCCAACTAAAAAAATCTGCATAACCACTATCAAACCTAGTGGATATAGATAGTCCACACCCAATCCATACCACTACAATAGAATAGGTGATCATCCCACACAACTTCATACCTCATAGATCAAACACTAAAACATACAAACTCATTATCACATTAGTAACATGCAAAGTGAGATATCAAGGAGAATAATCATTTAGACTAAATGACTCAAACACCAAATCAATATTTGATTTGATTTGCCAAAAATGTCTCCAATCATGTACCATAGTTAAGGAACAAAAAAACATCAAGCAGGTAAACAACAGTGTCCTAATATGAAACTAAATCTCCACCAACATGATCATGTCATATCAATGAAAAACATGTACCTACATACCCATGATACCATAATCATCATCATCATTGTACCTACACTCAAATATCACCCATGTGAGACTCCAAGTACCAAACCATGTCCAACCTTATTCTCAAACTAAAGACAACATGTGTACCTATCACCATCAAAGCCCAAACTCTAAAAACACCTATAACCTTGTATCAGGAAGCACAAAATCTTATAATCATCTATAGCATCATAAATATCTCATAAAAATATGTACTCCCTCAAGGTATCGTCCCTTGACTCATCTAGATGTGCCCACACTCACACCCTAATTCTTAGGCACCAACAACTAATAAAATAATTACAAAACTCTATATAGATATCAAATTGATACAATAGCAGCCACAAAGTAAAGTATACTCAACATGCTCTCCAATGCCTATTTAAATAAAAAATTCAATTCTATGTGCAAAAGATATGACCAAAACTATGTACAAGGATAACATTTGGCTTCCACACTCAAAAGAAATGTCAAAATGTCAAAATAATAACCAAACCAATATCATTGTCTAGTGCTCAGAATCAGCTTTCCAATGAGTATAAGAAGTCCAAAATCTAATAACATGGGAAAAATGTATGCCCTCTAGAAGCAAAACAACCTCCTAAGTTATGTGCAAGTCAAAGGTAACCATGGACTTCAAAAAGTTTTCCAATCTGCCTTAAAGTCCAATTTTCATTTTTTTATAAAATAAGGGGTCCATGTTAGACACTCTCTAGAAATAAATAGGTGGAATTTTTCATATATTATCAATGCCAAATAAAATTTTAATATAATAAACTAAACATTAATAATATATATCGAAGGATCAAGGATGTTTTGTTTTGTCTCCTAAGTAAAAGCCTTAAAAATAAAGATATTAAATTGGAACAAGGCATATTTCAAGAATACCTTTGAGAAAAAATTTGAAGTTGAAAATAGCATTCACGACTTAAATGAATAAGTGTTAAGGAATGGTGTGGATAATGATTTATACTTCAGAGAAAAAGACCTACTAAATAAACACGAAGACTTATTATCTGAAGAAGAACTATACTAGAAGAAAAAGTTGAGAGAGAATTGGTTAAAAAATGGTGGTGATCGAAATACCAAAGTCTTTCACAATAGCACTAATTAAATAAAGGAGAAATATAAATAGAATAACTAAAATTAATGATAGTCAGGAGAACACTATCGAGAATCTTGAGGACATTGAAAAAGAAGTAGTGCTCTTTTTCCAAAACACTATAAATAATTGGGATTCCTCAAACTTCATTGCTCAACAAGAACTTTTCAAGAATATATTGAAGTTAATTAGTTCATAAAACAATAAAATTATAAATAAAAACTTTACCATAGACAAGATTAAAGATGCATTCTTTTAAATGCAACTTGACAAAGCTCCTGGTCTAGATGGTTTTCAAGCTGGTTTTTTCCAGAAACATTGGCATTTTATGGGGGATTAACTATGGAGGCCATCAAGAACACTAGAAAATATGGAAATCTCATCAGATAAATTAATAATACATTTATAACTCTCATACCAAAAAAATATGAAGTTGAACAGTTTGGAGACTTCAGACCCATAGCCATATGCAATACCATCTATAAGATTATATCCAAAGCTTTAGCTAACATACTTAAAAGTTTTCTCCCCTCATAATCTTTGAAGATCAGTCAAGGTTTGTTCTTGGCAGGTGTTAGAATAAATTTAGAATAATTGAGAGGGGGGGAATTAGTTATCCTCAAGTCTAGATGTATCAATTTAAAATTTATACCACTTTAAACAACTCATATCTTCTCGGCAGTAATAGCATAAGTCAACAACATAAATATGCAGTTTACTATTCAAATGTAAACAGATTGCAGAAAATTAACAGTAAAACACAACATAAACATTCACACAAGTTGACACCAGTATTTAACGTGGAAACCCAATTTGGGAAAAACCACTAATAACATTCTATCAATTTTTCACTCTTTTGAAGTGATGCTCTGTTAGGAGCCAACTTTGTTAAAGGTTACAAAACACATTGCTAAATGTGACCTGGTTAAAGGATTTAATCACCCTGTCAGGAGTGGCCTTGTTAGAGGACTTAGAAAATTCCACCTAAATGTCACCTTGCTCAAAGGATTTATACAATGACTGTTAGGTCAACCTGGTTAAAGGATTTTGACTGATACAATGGTTAGAAAGTAATCAGCAGGTGTGCTCTAATACATACAACTTACTTTGAAAATCTAGATCCAATTCAGCTCTAATGTTAATTCACTGAGTGGCCTCCATTCTCTTTTCAATCTTCATATTTTCTTGGGAATCCGTCAAGCAATCACTCTCACAGCTCTATGTTTCTTTGTTCAGCCTTCTCTGCTAGACCATGCAAATTAGTCAATTAAATATGCAAACCTCTTGCATACTCTACATACTATTTAAGAATAACCCCTTGAGGTTATCTTATACCTCTTCATCTAGGTCAGATAAATCTTTTCCTCTTAATCAAGATCGTAGATCTTAGGTTAGGTCAAATCCAACAGATCTTTCCATCTTTACATTTAATTTATTTCTCCAAAGAAATCACTAATTAAATATTTGATCTATGCATTAATTACAGTTACCTGTGAATTTAAATAGTGTGGATCAATTGTGCTTATCCTCACTTAACTTTACATATCCCAATAAAATCAATTATGTCGGCCAGAGATCTCAAATCTTAACAATTACCAAAATACTGTTGCTCGGCCAACACTGTGTTCTTCTACTTGATCATCACTAGTTTCCTCAGCAATTTACTAGCGCTCGGTCATCACAGACTTCTCTCGGCATAAAGTGTTCTCAGTAAACTGTCATCAAAAGATAAACAACACATTACTTTGCCAATGTGCCAACTGATCAAGTACCCTTGTGATTTCCCATAACTCAACCATTCCACTTGGTCTTCTTGTTAAATCTCCTTCATCAATCAATAGATATGGTACTCAAACAGATAGAAATAGTCTCACCAGTTAAGGTTTGACATCAATGACAAAACAACAATTGTTTCCATTGTAGCTTTCCAACAATCTCCCTCTTTGGCATTGATGGAAGCACTAAACAATAAAACAATAATTTTCAACCATAGTTACCATACAATCCAAAAAGTCTGCCTGTGTACCTTGATATGAACAAATCTTCATTAATGTCTTTAGCTTTATTCTGATTCTCATCTTGTAAAACATTTTTCCTTCTGTGTTTGTAATCACACTGGTATTTTTGTTCATCTATAGACTCCCTCTTTCAGTAAACTCTCCCTTTTTCTCTAAGTATAGTAAACTCTCCCTCTTTCAGTAAACTTCTCCCTCTTTGACAACAATGCCAAAGACATTGACATCTTCATCATTAAGATTCTTCTGTTCTAAACTCTATATCATGTTGTTCCTATCATCTTGTTTATGACTGATCCTCTTTTCTATCCTTGTTTGTTTTTCACGACTTTAGGCAGCATCCTAAAGTGTGACTGCCTGTGCATCAATGTGTCAAATATTCTGAATATAACATTTGATGCAGCAGTATCATTCTTACCTAATCAACCTCAGTTAGGGGAATCACCCCTAATTTACCTCGCAGATACTCATGAGCATCCTTGGGTAGTGCCTTTGTAAATATGTCTGCTAACTATTCCTTAGTATTCACATATTCCAGTCTCACTTCCTTCTTCTGAACTAGCTCCCTCAAGTAATGATACTTGATAGCTATATGCTTTGTCTTAGAGTGCATCACAAGGTTTTTAGAAATATTAATGGCACTCGTGTTATCACAATATATGACAACTAGTTCTGTGATCTCTTCTTTCATACCTTTCAGTAGTATCTTCAACCACACAATATTAGAACAATTAACTGTTGCTGCCACATATTCAGCTTCAACTGTATATTGTGAGGTGCAATTCTATTTCTTACTTGTCCATGAAACTAATCTCTTTCCCAAAATAAATGCTCCACATGTGGTGCTTTTTTCTGTCATCCACATTTCCAGCCCAATCAGAATCAGTATAGACTCTAAGTTCAAACTTGTCATTCTTTTTGTAATATAGACCATAGTCATTTGTTCCTTTCAAATATCTCAGAATTCTTTTTACTACCATCATATGATTTTCCTTGGGATTGGCATAAAATCTCACAATAATACCAATAGCCAGTGCAATATCAGGTCTACTATGTACAACATATTGCAGCTTTCCAATCATTGACTTGTAAAGGGTTTGATTCACTTCTTTTGTATCATCATTTTTTGTTAACTTTTGTCTAGTAGCCATGGGTGTACTCACTGGTTTTGAATCATCCATTCCAAAAGTTTTAATTATCTCCTTGACATATTTTGATTGTGTAATATAGATACCATTCTTCATCTGGTATATTTGTAAGCCAACAAAAAAATTTATCTCACCAAACATAGACATTTCAAATTTAGTTTGCATCTCTTTTGCAAATGCTTGGCATAACACATCCTGTCCACTAAATATAATGTCATCAAAAAAAATTTCAGCCAATAAAGTACCTTTAATTTTCTTTGTCTTCAAATACAGATTGTTGTTGTCATTGGTTCTTGCAAATCCAATATTTACCAAATAATTGTGCAATCTCTCATACCATGCTCTTAGTGCTTGCTTCAATCCATATAGTGCTTTATGTAGTTTGTAAACCATGTTCCTCTTACTTGGGTCAAAAAATCCATCATCGTGTTCAATGTAAAATTCTTCTTCTAATATCCCATTTAGAAATGTTGACTTTACAACCATTTGATAGACTTTAAAACCTTAATTGGTTGCATATTCAAGTAATGTTCCTACTCCTTCCAATCTTGCAACTGGGGAAAATGTTTCTCCATAATCAATTCCTTCCTCTTGTGCATAACCTTTTCATACCAGTCTAGCTTTGTTTCTTTTTACCTCTCCATGTTCATTCAGCTTATTTCTAAATACCCACTTAGTACCAATTACATTTTTGTCATTCAACCTAGGTACAAGTGTCCAAGTCTTATTCTTCTCAATCTATTCAATTTCTTCATTCATGGCTTGTATCCAATCTTCATTGTCTGAGGCATATTATACTATTTTAGGCTCAAAATCACATAATAAGCATGTATCCTCTCTCAACTTGCTTCTTGTCATAACTATAGAATTCTTCGATCCTATGATTTGATCAAGTTTATGGTGCCTCCTTACATACTTTGCTAGAGTAGGTTCTTTTTCTGCTTCAGGTTGATCATTAATGTTCAATTCAAGTTGATATGTGACTCAACATCTCCATCAGATAGCTCAGCAATTACCTCCTATTGCCCGGCATCCTCATTCTGTGACTCGGTAGGTGCTAGTTGTTTCTTGGAAACCTCATTCTCTAGTTCAGGTAATGTATTAGAATCTTCCTCATCCATATAGACAAATGATTTGTAACTTTCAGGTTCTTGTGTTCTTTCAGCTTCATTTCTTTCTGCATACTCATCAATTCTAACATTTGCACTTTACACAATTTTGTTAGTGTTAGAATTCAAACACTTATATGCTTTACTTTTAGTTGAATATCCAAGGAATATGCCTTCTTCACTTTTAGCATCAAGTTTTCCATTTTTGTTATCCTTCAGTATGAAACATTTACTTCCAAAAAATTTGAAATATTTTACATTAGGTGCATATCCATATCATAGCTCATAAGGTGTAGCAGTAGTACCTTTCTTGACTTGTACTCTATTTAGGGTATAGGCTGTTGTACTTACAAATTCTCTCCAATATTTTTGTGCAACATTTTTCTCCATCATTAATGTTCTGGCACAATCCATGATAGATTTGTTTCTTCTCTTAGCAATACCATTTTGTGGTGGTGTCCTAGGTGCGGACATCTGTCTTTTTATCCCTCGATCATTGAAGAACTATTAAAATCATTAGAAATAAACTCACCTCCTCTATCAGATCTCAACCATTTCAAGCTTTTACCTGTCTCCTTTTCAACTTTTGCCAAGTACCACTTAAATAACTGGAATGCATCAGATTTTTCTTTAAGAAACATAACAGTCATCATTCTTGAGTAATCATCAATAGATAGAATGAAATATCTATCTCCACAGTAACTTTTCTCACCAATGGGACCACAAAGGTCAATATGAACTAATTCTAGTATTTCCTCAAAAGTATGAGTCTTGCTCTTGAAACTAGATTTAGTCATCTTTCCCAATTGACATTGCTTACATATTGCATTTTCAGGTTTCTTTAGCTTAGGCAGCCCTCTAACCTTTTTCAATTTGCTTATGCTTACCAAGTTATCAAAGTTTACATGACATAACCTTTTATACCATAACCAAACATCATTATATTGTGAAAACAAGCATGTCTCACCAGCTAAATCCAGATAGAAAAAGTTACCTTTTGTTTGCTCTCCACTTCCAACTAATTCTCCAATAGCATCATAGATATTTTCCCTCTTGTGATGGAATTCAACTCTGTAAGTAGAAGTATTCAGTTGTGCAACACTCAATAAATTATAATTAAGATCATCAACCCAATATACATTGTCACATCTGATCTTTCCAGTCAATTTAATTGATCCTTTCCCTTTAACAAGACATGGTGCATCATTACCAAATTTAACATAACCACCTTTACAATGATCTAAGGTTTCAAATTTATCTTTATCACCAGTCATGTGATGTGAACAACCATTGTCAATAATCCAATGGTCACCTTTACTCATATAAGAAATTAGTGCAGTTTTCTCATCATCATCAGAATCATCTTTCATAGCAACATATACAACTATATTATTTTCATCAAATTTGTCAGAATCATTGTCTGAAGCTTCTTCAACTATATAAAAATATTTTTTACCTTTATCTTTGTAATCCTTATACTTTCTGAAGTCTCGACCATCCTTTCTATCTTTGTACTTGTTTTCCCTTCTTTCATCTTTTTCATTCTTATCAGGACATCTTGCAGCAATATGACCAACTTTGTTACATCAAAAACAAATGATAGGAAGTTTACCTTTGAATTTTCCTTTTCCTCTAGACAGTATTTTTTCCATGAGTACCTTGAGTTCTTCCAGATCATCATCTGTAGTGTCATTGTCACTGTTCACACATTTCTTTCCTTTCTTTGATTTGTTAAGGACCAACTAGGATCTGAATGCAGATTCAATAGCTTGTAGAGTGTAGTTATCAAAATTTGACATCTCAAATGCAGTAAGTCTGCCTACCAAGCCTTCCAAAGTCAAATTATTATTAGGACTACATCTTAACTCTTGAATTGTAGAGACTCTAATAGCATATACAGGAAGAATTTTTCTCAGTACCTTTCTCATAATGGTGTTATCATCAATGGTTCCCTTAGCTCCTCTAATAGCATTTACAACTTCCTTTATCCTACCATAACATTGAACTATATTTTCTCCTTCTTGCATTTTCATTTCAT
>MU223470.1:447614-458960 GCA_018584345.1 Thuja plicata
ATAGTCAAGGTTGAGATCATCATTTTGAGAAAGAAGGAGCTCTTTCAGTTATCTTCAGTTCTGGAGGCAGTTTAGGGACAGTTCCAGCTTCCTAGAGTTCATTCTTGAGTTCTCCTTTGATCATTGTTAGTTGAGAGGTGTTTTTGAGTAGTTTACTCCTGGTTTCTAGCAGTTGCACTTCAGATTTGATGGGGTTTTTGTTCATATCTGACCCACATGGAATGTGCATGATATTTGGAGATGTGGAGCAATTTTGGGGAGATTTTGAGTTGCACTTTGGTTATGCATGGTTTGTTGGAGTTGTTGGAGCACTTAGACTTCAGTCTCTTATAGTTTTGCCCCTGATTTTATGGAGTTTCTTCATGCATCCGACCCTTTCAGATTTGATACCTATATCATTGTATTTTGACCTCTTTTGGAGGTACCTTCTTTTCTTCACATATTCTGGCACATTGCAGACTTGTGAATATATTGTAAGGGCATTTTGTAGCAGAGTTTTGCCAGCATTGATAAATAGAGATAGCAGTTCCTTCCCATTTTTTTTGAAGTGTAATATTGTGAGTTTATTTTCTTTGATGTCATGTTAGCCTTCATCTAAGCTACATTCCTTGTTACATTTTTTAATCTTGATACTTTCTATTATAGTTCTTTTGTTTGTGTCCTAATTTTTGCAAAAAATTGGTGAAGTATTACTTCCCTATCAAAGAAAAATATTGCAGGTCCTAACATAGAAACACTTTTGTAGTTACATGTTTGTCCGGGTACTGAGAACTATAATTATCTTTAAATTAATCTATGCTGGATTAATTTAAGTTACATATCATTTATTGGTGTATCACCCTATTTAAGTTTAGGATTAATTTTGTTATTTCTTTCATCTCTTTTCCCATACAAATTTGACCACAAGTGATATTCCAAATCCAAGAGGAACCAGCCTAGAATCCAGAGATTCATTCTCTCTCCCATCAATGAGAATGTTTCCATGTTTCAACAGGATAGCTAGATTCTGCATCAAGCTATAGGTACAATCCTGATTGACAATTGTTTTTGGCATGCCCGATGGGACCCGAACTGCTCCACAGTTCCTTGATTTATAAGTTTTTATTGCTATTTTGGTGTAAGCAGCAGTATTCCAGCCTTTTGGAAGGCATTTTTTTAGCACCTGGTGACTCTATTTTGAAGGTTTATTACAGCTTCAGTTGCAAATTTAAGGATTTATCCTGATGAGAAGAACATCTACAAGAGAAAATAGCGAAGGATTCATTTATCAGGAGCTTCCATATAATAGAAGAGGTAGTAGATCAGCTAGAAGAAGTAGAGCATCTCAAACTACAGAGGAATCATCCTCTTTTCTCAGGGGACCTAATTTTTCATTATTTGAAAATCCTATCTTTGAAGATCAAGCTGCCATTTCTGAAGGACACGAGCATCCACAAGTGGTACTACTACCCTAGGATTGAAGACTTACTAGAGGAAAGTAATTTATCATACTAAGCCTTCCGTTACACCTGCAGTTTAGCAACAATTACCAGTAGTACAAATGGCTAGAAATCTACCATTTATGGCTTTTGATGCTGGCAGCCCATTACAAATTATTGTTCATCATGATATTCAGCCCGTAGCACTTAAAGGTTTGACATATTTTAATGGTGAGGGCCATGTTTCATCTATTGAACATATTAAGGATGTGGCTACTCTTTGTGGATTACATCAAGTTGCGCATGACGATGTGGCATTAAAACTGCTAATAGCCTCATTGAGAGGTAAAGCTTTGATTTGGTTTAGAAGTCTGTCTATTAATTCAATTGCTACGTGGGATACTTTGGGGACTATTTTAATTAGCAAATTTGAAGATAAGTCTGATAATCTCTTATTGGTTGAGCAGTTGACTATAATTAAAAGACATCCAAATGAACATATTTCTGATTTTAATTTTCATTTTCAACAAACTTGGGACAGAATTTCAGCATCTGTTAAACCTTCTGATGATTATGCATTTTTATTTTATTTGAAGGCTTTTAACAGTGATATTTCAGTGATGATTCAGTCTATGGGTGGGCGTACTTTTCCAAATGCATTTGACATTGTTGTTAGAGCTGAGAATTTCTTGATACAGGCTGGTAAGTTACCTCCTAGGCCTCCAATACCTTATTTTGCAGAATTATAGCCAGTTGTACCAGCTATTGTTCCACCAATAGCAGTTGTACCACCTATGCCAATGTTACCCACATTTAACATGCAAGTTGCAATAGAAGAGCACGCTACTACAACTCATTTTAGAGAGCTAAAAGAGAAAAATTTGGAATTAAAGGACAAGAATGACAGTATAATGAGGACTTTGCAAACTTATGGCAATGAGATCACAAACTTGAAGAGGCAACAAGGTCAGTACAATAGACCTCCTCAAGCTTCTTATTAGTAGAATAGGCAATTTAATCAAGCATCTAGTTCAAACCAGCCACACCAAGCTCAAGGTCAGCAAAGAAATTATAATCAGAGGACTAATCAACCTTATAATTATTCAACTCCTAGTACTTCCAAAGAACTGGTAGTTGTTCCTCGGAATAACTATGCATAAGAGGAGGAGTGGTGTAATACTTGTAACGCAAGCCATTTTTGGCTTGATTGTCCTCATGCACTTGAAGCTAGGAGGCAGGATGTTTTGCAGAGTCAAATAGCTAATGTTCAAGGAGATGCTCAAAGTCAACAAGTGCAACCACAAGGTAATCTGGATGTTACTTTAATGAATTTTAATACTGATGAGAATATTTTAGCAGCTAATTTTGATCAAAATCAAGTATGGAGGCCTGTAGCAGTAGGCACAAGGTCCAAAACAAAGGCTGCAAATGAACAACAACAAGTTGATAAGGTACAACAGCCTGCTGTTATACCACAACAACAAATTTTAAAGGGTAAACAACAACAGATTCAAGCTCAGGATGGACCTTCCCAACCATTACAACCAGCAAAAGAGCTAACTATTTCAAAACAATAGCAGAAGGTTAGTGTTCAAAGTTTTAATATTGTTGATCACTTAAGGAAGACTCATGTTCCTATTTTTATTTGGGAAGTTTTAGCACTTCCAAGCCAAAAAGATATGCTACAGGAAGCATTGCAAACTCTTGCACAATCTGATGATGCTTTGAAACAGCAAGCTCCTAAAGTTTTAATGGCTAGAAATGAGATTTTAAACCAGCAAACACCCAAGTTGGTAAAACCACCACCTTTTTACATTACTGTTATAATAGGACAGAATTTAGTGTATAATTGTATGATTGATTTAGGGGCTTCTAGCTCGGTTATGCCAAAAAATATTGTAGACCAGCTAGGCCTTAAATATGAACCAATTGAAAAGGGGGTTGTTCAACTTGATGGTACAGTAGTAGACACAGTTGGAGTTATTAGAAATCTTGATCTAACAATGCATGCTTGTCCTAGTTTTTCAGTACCCATGGATGTCTTTATCATAGACTTACCTCCTAATTTTTCTATATGCCTATCACAAGATTTTACTGCTAAGATTGGAGGGTATTTATCAACAGATTGGTTACATATGCTTTTTTTCACTAGGTATGGTACTAAGGTGACTATTCCTTCTAAACCTATTGCAAAATTCTGTATTAATCCACATATTACTAGTACTGAAAATGGAACAGCAGTTGTAATTTATGATCAGGAGGAAATTGATGCTATCCATGAGTCACTAACACAAGTTGAACAAATTCTTGATATTTTATTAGATACTTGGGCCACAAAGAATGTAAATATTTCTGATGCACATATTGAAGAACCCAGCCTGGGTAACTATGTTATTCATGAAACTACTAATTTTATGCCAGCTGTTATAAAAGGTACAGGTTTGGATTTAGAGCAGCAAACTGGTGTTATCTGGAAATTATTTTTTGATGGATCTCGCAGCAAAGTAGGTGCTGGAGGTGGCTGCATGCTGGTTTCACCAAAAAATCAAAGGTACTATGCTTCTTTCAGATTCACTTTCAGTTGCAAAAACAATATGGCTGAATATGAAGGTCTCGTTAATGGATTAAAGTGGGCAATTAAGAAGGGTATTAGTTGTTTGCAAGTATATGGTGATTCTGAATTGATTGTAAATCAAGTTAGGAATATTCATTTAGCAAAGAATGATTTATTAAAAAATTATAGACATATTGTTTAGGACTTGATTGAAGGTTTTGAAGGCTTTAATTTACAATCTATTCCTAGAAATCAAAACAAGCATGCTGATAGGCTTGTAGCTATGGGAGCCCAATACGATATTCCAATAGGAATCATTAACAGTAAGGAAATGAATTATGTTAAAGTTATTGTTAGACCTAATGTCCCTAATAATGCAGATAGTTGGCAAGTTTTTGAATCTGATCAACACATTGTGAATTTTTTGAGAGAAGAGGCTAAGTTTTCACAGCCAAATCAAAAAAAATTGCAAGATCGGTATGAAGAATAGATTATTCAGCTAAGGACAAATAAAATGCCTAAAGGTCTTGTGACCTTAGAGTCTATGTTTGGTACCAATGATGAGTTCAAAAAGGAAAAATCTAGCTTACAGATCAAGGAAGAACATTATGAAGAGGCTGCTATTTCACAGGATAAAGTGCTTAAACTTGGCAAGGTATGTACACCTGAAGAACGTCAAACCTTTGTTGATTTATGCAATGAGTTTCATCATATAATTGCATGGAATTATTCAGATCTGAAGGGATTTGATCCCAATATTTCTCAGCACATAATAGAATTAGAACCAGGATCTAAACCGGTTAGACAAAAGCAGAGGCCTGTAAATCCCAAGTTAGAACCTCTCGTGATTAAGGAATTGAATAAGTTAATTGAAATTAATATCATTTTTCCAATCAAACATACTTCATGGGTTTCAAATTTGGTTCCTGTTAGAAAAAAGAATGGAGAAATTAGACTTTGCATTGATTTTCGTGACTTAAACAGGACTTCATTGAAATATAGGCATCCTCTGCCTTCAATGGAACAAATCTTGCAGGTGGTTTCAGGTTCAGAACGGTTTTTATTGTTGGATGGTTTTTCTGGTTACAACTAGATTTTAGTGAAAGAAGAGGATAGGTTTAAAAAAGCATTCACGACCAAATGGGGAACTATGGCTTATCAAAAGATGTCATTTGGTCTATCTAACTCTAGTGCAAGTTTCCAAAAAGCCATGGATAAGGCTTTCATAAATTTGATGTACAGGTTTGTGCTGGTTTATTTAGATGACATCACTGTTTTCTCTAAAAATTCAGCAGATCACTTTAAACATTTAAGGATAATATTTCAAAGATGCAGAGAATATGGAATTTCTCTAAATCCTAATAAGAGCATATTCGCAGTCCATGAAGGTAAGCTGTTAGGATTTATTGTTTCAAAAGATGGAATAACCATTGAACCTGAAAGGGTGAGTGCCATTTTAGCCCTGCCACTTCCAGCCCATAAAAAGGGACTCCAAAGATTTTTAGGGAGAATTAGCTTTGTTAGAAGGTTCATCCCTAATATTGCAGAGTTATTAATGCCACTTACAACCATGCTTAAGAAGAATATCACTTTCAAATGGACCAAGGAAGGTAAATTTAGTTTTGAATTGATTAAAGAAGCTCTAGCTGCTGCTCCTACCTTGTTGAATCCAGATTTTTCTAGGGAGTTCATTCTTTATGCATATGGGAATGTAGATAGTATTGCTGCCATGTTAGTCCAGAAAAATGATATAGGTTTTGAGTAGCCAATAGATTTTTTCAGCCAAGGATTAAAAGATTATGAATTACTTTATACTTTCATTGAGAAGCATGTGCTTGCTGTCATTAGAAGTCTAAAAAAATTCAGACATATGCTTTCTAAAAACAAGATAAATCTGATGGTTGCACATCCTACTGTTAAGGAGTTTTTATTGAATAAAGATTTTAACACCAAAAGAGCAGGCTAGATCATGAAAGCGATGGAATATGACATTGATATTAAAGTTACCAAGCTGGTAAGGGGTAGAGGTTTATGCGAACAGTTGGCTAGAAATGGAGATAATATTCCAAATGATGATACTGAGGTAATTTTGGCTTTACAGGACCCTGACCAGCTTGCTGTCCCAAATTTGCAAAATGATTGGGTGAAGGAAATGATTGATTTCTTACAAACAGGACATTGTCCGGAAGGTTTGGATAGATCAAAAATAAGATATTTTAGATTGCAGTCTATACCATATTATTTATTAGATAATGTGTTGTATAGAAGGGATTATAATGGCATATTGCTAATATGTATTGGTAGTGATCAAATTGACAAAGTATTACAGGAATTCCATGATGGACCAGTAGGTGGACATTTTGCAACAAGGACAACAACTTTAAATATTTTGAAGGCTGGATATTTTTGGCCAAATCTATACAAGGATGCTTTCATTGGGGTAAGAAGATGTTTGAAATATGTTGTTTTCTCAAACAAGCAAAGGTTAGCAGCTTTACCTCTCAGTCCAATTCAAATTGAACAACCTTTTGCTAAGTGGGGTTTAGATTTTATTGGTCCTATAAACCCATCATCAAGTTTAGGTCACAAGTATATATTAATAGCAACAGATTATTTTACCAAGTGGACTGAAGCTGTGGCATTGAAAGATGCTAATGAAACTTTAGTTTTGAATTTTTATGAAGATCTGCTTGCAAGGTTTGGTGCACCTGAATCCATTATTTTTTACAATGCCTTAGCATTTTTGGGCACCAGAATTTCTGATTGGAAAGTTAAAATAATGTGTATCTTAGTGCCTCGTCCAATTATTACCCACAACATAATGGAAAAGAAGAATCAACAAATAAAAATCTGATTTGCATCATCAAAAGGACTATTGAGGATAATCAAAAAGTTTAGAACTGCAAGCTGAAACAAGCCTTATGGGCTAATAGGATCACCCCAAAGTGCTCAATAGGTAATTCACCTTATATATTGGTTTATGGAAGAGACGCAAGATTGCCAATTTCTGTTGAATTACCGAGTTTGAGCCTGATTAAGGATTTGGACCTGATAGACCAATAGCCTATGGAGGTAAGGCTTGCTGAATTGATAGAGTTGGAAGAGATAAGGAAGGAATCTTTTCAAAATTTAAGGAAACATCATGATCAAATGAAGAATATATTTGACAGAAAATTTGTTGCAAGAGTCTTAGAAGAAGGTGATTTAGTGCTTAAATGGGATGAGTTGAAGAGAAGACCTGGCAAGCATTCCAAGTTCGATGTCATTTGGAATGGTCCATTTGTGATTACAGGATGCAAGGCTCACAACATTTTTCAGCTCTCGACTATGGAAGGAGAAGAATTTCCAATCCCAGTTAATGGGATCCATCTCAAATGTTTTTTTTGAGGTGAGTTGAACCAGAATAAGTGCTTGGCACATAGTTAGTTTGCTTTGCAGTCTTGAAGGTTAGAGTGAGCAGAAACAACAAGATCAATCACACAATAAATGCATGAACATCATGCTCATCACATGAGACATGGATATATTATATTTTCTCATATCATAAAGCATCATGTTCACACATTCATTGCACAATCCAGGTGGTTGTTCAAGCTCATTCTGCCTTTATTTTTTAGTTTCAGTTGTGTGGTAGAATGAATCAAGGAAAAGCACTGTTGTACTGCACCATTCCTACAAAAAAAAAATGCTTATCATACAGGGGATGGAATATTTTTCACTGCCCCATATCACAAGAATTTCATCCACATAGGAACACTGTAGTACAAATAGTGATACATCTAGTTTCTATTTAGTTTCAATTTGCAGCAGTGTGTTTGTTTTCAGTTTGGAAAGGTTTTCAGTTTTCAAGTCTAGAGAAAGACTCTGCGCCCAATGGATTATGCAAGGCTACTGGTTATATACTATTTTGTAGGCAAACACCCCTGCAAGGTTGCCAGAAAATGTAATCATTTTAGTTCACACTAAATTGATAAACTGACAAGTGTTTTATGTTCAAGTTTGAATTTTAGAGTTGTTGTTTTGAAATTGCAGAATGGTAAAGGATTCAGAGAAAGAAAGTACATGTTCAACATTACAATTGAAAACATAAGAAAATCACATTAAGGTACACTTATTTCAGATTTTTGAACAAAACACTATCCAAATTTTTGAGCGTAACAGATAATGAAAGATATGCTTGCATTTTAGACATGAAAGTACAACTTTAAATTAACCACACAAACAGTGGTTTCTCTTAAAAAACATAAATGAAAAGCACTTTTCAAAGAAGTACAAATGAGAAATTCATATGAAGCCACACATCCCGTGGAAATAGGTTAATGCAGGCATGCATTTTAGTTTCATGAATTGAATGCAAAAATCAAATGCAGGAACCAAAATTACAGTTTACATTTCTATAAATGTAAAAAAGGAGAAGAGAAGACAGGTTAGGCCCCCCCATTGCTTGGTGTTTCATGGAAGGTTGAACATTGCTGCATCTTTGGTCCCACATCCTGAGGTTTTCCAAGTCATCCTACAAAAGAAGAGTGATAAAATGGATCAGTTCATGCAAATTAAGCAATGGAGAAAGATTAACTATCTTCTAGTTATCTACTTGATTGCCTTTACAGAAATGTAAATAAGAAAGCATTTATGGAGCTTCTGGAAAGAATGATCATATCACAGAAAAAACACTTTATTTCCTACCATTTTTTCCTTCATGTGTAGATAGGTACGAAGACTAAGTAGGTCATTGAAAGGACGTGCATACATTTCACGCATGAAACTTTCCAACTAAAGCTATGGAGAGGTGAAGACATGAAGATCGATGTAATTGAGGAGGCTATTGAGGGGGCATGCATTAGTTTCAGGCATGGGACCTTCTGGCCAAATCATGGAGCTACAGTAGGTAGGCTGTTGAAGGGAAATGACTTTTGTCATGAAACCTTCCAGTGAATAAATTAAGGTTACAAGTGTTACAAGAGTTGTTCATTTCATTCTGTGATGGAACAGAGCAGAAAAAATGGAAAGAAAGTGAGTTTCATGACTTAAAAATGACTTGTGGGAGTCACGAGCCCGTTCTCAAACCCCATAATTAATAGTTCAATATGCTAATAACAGTGAAGACTTCAAAGATTATCAAATGCTAAAGAACTTAATTACAGACCAATAGTGAGATAAGTATTCAAGATTTTTATCTTATCCTAAATATTGGAATAGATACAGCCATATTCAAAGTAATAAATGATAGCAAGTGGTAACATGTGTGTTTACTATTCTGGAGGTATGGTTTCTACATTTTCAATGATATTTATGGGTGATGTTTATACAAAAAAAAAAGTTGAATAAACAGTGTACATGCTGATTGACTTGTATTTTTGCACAAAGAAATTGTATGTATAAAAAAATGATTATACAACTGTATCGTCTTAAAATGGAAGCACTTCCATGTTAAGAGCATTTAGCCCTCCTTAGGGGACATTTTTGACCTCTACCATATCATCATCCTATTTCTGCATCATCCCATGCTTCTGTGCTGGTTTAGGACCCTGATTGGGCCTCTCCGAGCACCTCCTACCCCACTGGCATATTTTCCAGGGGTTCTGACCCCCTGGGTCAGTGACCCCCTAGGTTAGGGTTGACCTTGATCCTGACCTGGGTCCCCCTTTCAAATTAGGAAACTTGTCGGCTGCCGGGGTTCATCAAAAATTTAGTTTTCCCACTTCCAAGTTGGCTGTTTCAGGTTTCGAAGCATTAATTCCTAAATTATATTTAATATAGGTCCTCTCCTAGGGGTAAAGACTTTAATGGGAATTTAATCCTCCTATGTAGGCCTCCTTAGAAGTTTGTGCCCTAATTTCATATAAAAGGGAGCATTTCTCTCTCATTTTCTCTAAGCATTACGAATTATCAACTAGGTGATCAAGTGAAGTTTCAAGCATCCATTTCCAAGTTCTCGAGGTGTTCAAGTCTTTTTCTCAATAATTCAAGTTCTCCATTGAAGATCAAGGATTCAAGCTTTCAATCCTTTGAAGGGATTTGGTTCAAGCATTCAAGGTTCATCATTCAAACCCTAGATCTAGCCATCATGGTGGTATGATCTTCCTTCAAGATCCTTTGTTCATCCTCAAGACTCTTTCATCATCTCTTCAAAGTGGATTTCAAGCATACAATAATGTATTTTTATGGTTCATATTAAGTTCATGCTTTTATACTTGCATACATTCGAATTTTAATTACATATCTATTGAATATCATAGCTTCATTGTTAGATTCAATTCTACTACTTGTTAGCATTATGTACTTTATTGATTTCAAGGTTAATTCCTAAATTGGGGTTTAACTAAGGCAAACCCCTCCCCCACAACAAAAAATCTCCTTTTTCTTGTAGGTATAGGTTCAGGATTGCAGTTTTGAGACCAGATCTGGATACCCTTTTTGGCAAACTTTCAGGATACATGAATAGAGTCACTTTCAGATCTGTGCAGGTCAGGGTCAACATTATTGGGTCAAGGTTGAAATTTTTGGGTCATGGTCAACCTTTTTCATAAGACGACATCAGAATGGAAAATTATTTCTGGGTTTTGTTCGTCTATACGTTTCGGTTTGGTATCAACTCTCAGTTTTTCCAGAAATAGTCTATAGACCTCAAAAAATAGCATTCTTTGATCTAAAATATTTTAAGGTTAGTGCATTTCTCCTATCTCTTCAATTACTATCATATATCATTTCTATACATATAATTAACAGAATTTAAGGTATCTCCTTTGTTATTCTCCTTTCCAATTAGTTGATTCATTTGTGCATTAGCCTTTTCCTTGGGTTGATCAACTTGGATCTTCCATTTGTGCATTTGGGAATAAGAGAGGGACATCTTATCTTCTCCCTAATCACAATTGTAATACACAATCAATTAAATTCAAGTAAATATGAAGTAGGGTTAAGGAATTCAACACACTTTAATCAAATCAAATAACAATTAACAATCAAATCACCTTATCCTCTTTCAACATCTTATAAATTCCTAAGAACCCCCATCTCATATATTACATTTTGGTGAACCCACGATAGACAACTCCTTCTCTTTGTTGTTAAATTTACATCTTAGATTACAATTTGCATTCATAAATACAAAAACACTTCTTGCATTTTCATCATGAAATTCTTTTGGTGTGGCTATTTTTCTCATTATGCTTCTTTTAGCATCTGTTTATAGTACCTATGATGTCTATGAGAGTGTTCTCCACTTTATCATGTTTGTTGATCTCCATGTTTCACTTGCTTACACTATTCTAAGATTGACCAATACTAGTCTCCCCACTTTCAAAACTTTAATTAAGGATTTGTGTAGTGGACTTATTGATCTTTTAGATTATGTGAAGAATTTGGTAGATG
>MU223470.1:459297-490101 GCA_018584345.1 Thuja plicata
TATAAGGGTTTAGGGCTTGGTGTTAATGAACATGGCATTAAAAACCTGATCAATGTATTTCCTAAACATGATATGCATGGTATAGGTTATTCATCTTCTCAATTTCATGTGGCTGATATTAACTATCTTCCTCCTCTTGATATTCTTCTTCCAACACCTACCTTAGATCATCCTGACACTCCTCAAGATGTGGCTAAAAAGGTATATGTCTAGTTAATGAATTTGAAGAAAGAAAATTTTAAACCCATTCTGAAAAATGTTTTACATAAGTACAAATGTCCTTTCCACAATAGTAATAAACATTTACTTGCTGATTGTGTGCATTTCAAATTATATGTTAGAGATAGAGCTTCTAGTGGAATTATATCTTATTCCCGAGCGATATTACAATTTCTTCATAATTTTGACATAGGGTATTCCCCTTCTTCTTCTACAAGTTAGACTATGTTTCTCCTCTTGTCTCTTAAACTGGGGGGCAAGAGGTATTCTATTGTAGTTTTATAGGATCCATTATCCTCTTAGCACGAATGTTGTTTTGAGTATAATTGGTTATTCTTTCTACATTCTATCCTTATAACTTCCTACACTCATGATATTATTTCTAGGACATCTGTTTTGTAAGGATATCTCTTATTCTTATAAATTTGATATAATTTGATCTATCCTTTGCCATCATCCCGAGGGGGCAAGGTATTTATTTCTTCTACCTCTATCTAAGGATCTACTTTCCTTAGCTTAGTGGCATTTGTTTATATTGCAAACATTATTTTCCTTATAAATATCTATGTTTTGACCATGGACACCTTCTTATTTGAGAGGTGAATGTCCTAGGTCATTACCTCTTCTTTATTTTGCAAATTATGGTCTTTATAAACTCTTTCCCTTTCTTTTTGGTTAGAGTTTGTTATCCTTCATTCCAAGATTCTTCATTCTCTTTATTGCAAGGAGCTTGATGGTTGAAGCTTGGGTCTTTCTTGCTTTTTGAAGATGATATTTTATCCTAAGCACTCATCTCTGGTAGGGCTCTTATTGATAAGATCTCTTCCTCTTTGAGGATCCTTTTTCCATAAGTGACATATCCATTTCACGATTGTCTATGTTGTTAGATGTAAGGGTCAATACTCTTCGATAAGACTATGATATACATTGTTGTTTAGTTGGATATCTCCTTACCTTATGAAGTAGGTATCCTCTTCCTCTTCCTTATCCTGCCTAGTAGGTAGCCATGATAAGGAGGGTGGAATATATAGGGTCTCCCTTGTACTATAATTTACATTTATTTACATTTTGTAGCATGGTAAATCCTTGGAAGGTAACGCACATAAGTTGCTAAATCCTAAAGAGACATGCATTTTTACTTTTATATTTGCTAAATCCTTGGAAGGTAATGCACATAAGTTGCTAAATCCTGAAGAGACACACATTTTTACTTTTATGTTTGCTAAATCCTTGGAAGGTAACGCACACAAGTTACTAAATCTTGAAGAGATACGCACCCTTTTTATTTTACAATATGCTAAATCCTCGAAAGGTAATGCACATAAGTTGCTAAATCCTGAATGGATATGCATTTTACATTCCATAGTGATACAAGAATGTTGATCTATGGATATTTTCAAAAGCCATCAAAAGACGCATTTACAATTACAATCATATTTTATGGGTTAACCTGTTGGGGGCTCTCCCTCCTTGGTGATTCATAGTAAGGTGGGCATCTTACTAGGTGAAGTAATCACTATCTCTTTTCTTTATTTTGCTTTCTTGCTAGTAGGATTAGATCATGAAGCTATGTTATCTATGGTGTTGATCTTGTCTTACTTATGTAGTCATGTATGTTTTCTATGATTGATTTCTCTCTATTTCCATATCTTTATGTATGTATTTGGAGTTACAATCCTTGGTTTGGGGGCTCATATCCTTGACTTAGTGATATTCTATCTCGTTGCAATCCACTAGGATTCTTTTCCTCTAAACTTTACCATGAGAACATTTGATTTCCGTACTCCCGCTAAAGTGGGGGCTTAATTTATCATCTTAAAATGGAATCACTTCTATGTTAAGAGAGTTTAACCCTCCTTAGGGGACATTTTTGACCTCTACCATATCATCATCCTATTTCTGCATCATGCCATGCTTCTATGCTAGTTTAGTACCCTGATTGGGCCTCTCCCGACACCTCCTACCCCACCTGGCATATTTTCCAGGGGTTCTGACCCCCTGGGTTAGGGTCAACCTTGACCCTAACCTAGGTCCCCCTTTCAAATTAGGAAACTTGTCGGCTACCGGGGTTCATCAAAAATTTAGTTTTCCTGCTTCTGGGTCGGCTATTTTGGGTTTCGAAGCATTGATTCCTAAATTATATTTAATATAGGTCCTCTCCTAGGGGTAAAGAATTTAATGGGAATTTAATCCTCCTATGTAGGCCTCCTTAGAAGATTGTGCCCTAATTTCATATAAAAGGGAGCATTTCTCTCTCATTTTCTCTAAGCATTACGAATTATCAACTAGGTGATCAAGTGAAGTTTCAAGCATCCATTTTCAAGTTCTCAAGGTCTTCAAGTCTTCTTCTCAATCATTCAAGTTCTCCATTGAAGATCAAGGATTCAAGCTTTCAATCCTTTGAAGGGATTTGGTTCAAGCATTCAAGATTCATCATTCAAACCCTAGATCTAGCCATCATGGTGGTATGATCTTCCTTCAAGACCCTTTGTGCATCCTCAAGAATCTTTCATCATCTCGTTAAAGTGGATTTCAAGCATACAATCATGGAGTTTTATGGTTCATATTGAGTTCATGCTTTCATACTTACATACTTGCATACATTCAAATTTCAATTACATATCTATTGAATATCATAGCTTCATTGTTAGATTCAATTCTACTACTTATTAGCATTTTGTACTTTATTAATTTCAAGTTTAATTCCTAAATCGTGGTTTGACTAAGGCAAACCCTCCCCCACAATAAAAAAATCTTCTTTTTATTGCAGGTACAGGTTTAAGATTGTAGTTTTGAGACCAGATCTGGATACCCTTTTTTCCAAACTTTCAGGATCTGTGAACAGAGTCACTTTCAAATCTGTGCAGGTCAGGGTCGACATTATTGGGTCAGGGTTGACATTTTTGGGTCAAGTTCAACCTTTTTATAAGATGACATCAGAATAGAAAATGATTTCTTGGTTTTGTTCATCTCTGCATTTCGGTTAGGTATCAACTGTCAGTTTTTCTAGAAACAGTCTACAGACCTTAGAAAACAACATTCTTTGATCTGCAATATTTCAAGGTTACTGCATTTCTCCTATCTCTTCAATTACTATCATATATCATTTCTATACATATAATTAATAGAATTTAAGGTACCTCCTTTGTTATTCTCATTTCCAAATAGTTGATTCATTTGTGCATTAGCCCTTCCCTTGGGTTGATCAACTTGGATCTTCCATTTGTGCATTTGGGAATAAGAGAGGGACATCTTATCTTCTCCCTAATCACAATTGAAATACACAATCAATTAAATTCAAGTAAATATGAAGTAGGGTTAAGGAATTCAACACACTTTAATCAAATCAAATAACAATTAACAATCAAATCACCTTATCCTCTTTCAACACCTTATTAATTCCTAAAGAACCCCATCTCATATATTACAACAGCAAATCAGTTGAATGGAAGAGACAAAAGAAATGACAGAGAGAAACAAAACTATGATGGCTACATATGAAGACCAACTCATATCTTGGGCAATGTGCATTTTAAAATAACAATGATGTTGTTACAAGATGATGCTAAGACAGTGCAAATCATTTAAAAAAACATTACATGATTATACAGAATAGATCAACTAACAGTGCTTATACAAGAATGTTAAGTAAGTCAGTATTATCTTTTGCATGTTCACACAACAATGGTTACATCAAGAAAAAATATTATTTTTATAATTTTATTCATGATCAGGTGCCAGTTTTGATAAAATGGATAAGTATAGAAAAACTCTGCAAATAATAGGATTCAGCATTGAATAGAGTCTCCTTGTTTCATTTAGTTTCAAGGTTCAAACTGCTGCTCTAGAAGCCATGAATTTCAGTGATACCAAGTTCTTTATTACATTTTAAAATCATATGGGAAGTATCAGCTCAGGTTTTGAATCAGTTATTATCAAAGAAAAGCAAAGCATGATTATAAACATGATGCATATAGCAGGTTCAGTCAAAGAAAGTATGTAATAAGTAGAGTCTTTTCTTACAAAGATAGCTCATTGTTGTGAATATAAATGAACAGCCAAATGCATGTGATACGTAACATAATTTATAAGTTTCTATTCAGTCATGAAGTGACATCAGGGTTTGTTTCAACATCCAAAACTACAAACAATGAAAAGAAATCTATATTAGAATTAGAGTCTGTTGTTCTGCAATCTCAATTTTTAAAGCAAATACAGTCACAGCAAGATCAGGGTCCTTTAGAATAAGCGCTAAGTTCCAATAATAGTGAACACTAGTTAAGCTGGTTCGTGGTCAAAAATATTAATAATCAGAGACTGAGTTTTAACTTGTTCTCGATTTATTGAGGAAGTCATAGTATATCAACAAAAGAAGAATGCAGTGGCAGTAATAAAAGAATGGGACTGGGTAAGAAATCACAAGGAATAAGTATATGTGTTAGATGCTGAAGCCTCAGCTAATTGTGCCAGTGGTGAGACACTTTTCCATTCTACACTAGAACATTGCAATGATGTGGACTTCACTTTTCCAGTATATTTTAAACATGAAGGAGAATACCATATATGTACGGTGTAGACCTGTTCTTCAAATGTTTGTGAAGAGGGTTGCTCAAATGTTTCAGGTTATAGTGTTCACAGCCAGTGAAAGTGTTTATACATATCAAGTTCACAAGATAGAAAAATACAAAACCTTCAAACAAAGATACATTCACCAAGCTATATTTTATGGCATGTAAACAACGGCTTGCAAAGATGAAAATCTAGAATCATTTTTCTAACTATGTAATGCCAGATATAAAAAGTTAGAATTAAAGCTAGCAAGAGAAATGTATTTCTAGTTCTTAGTTATATTCACAATCAAGGGTTTCATAGGCAAGAAGCTCGAGTTGAGCGGAATACTACATAAAGGTATTAGTATTTGAAGCTACAGCTACCTACATCACAAATTATGGAAAGCTCAAACAGAAATTCAAACATCTACAACAGAAAAGATGAAGGAAAATACTTATCTACAGATGCTTCAACATGTTCAGCCCGTGCTTGAATTCATTAAATAGTCAAGCCTAGCTCTCCTCCAGTCAAGAACAGTCACAAACTATTAATATGCAAGCCGAGCTCTCATAAAGGAAAATCGAGCATCAACAGGTTGCAATCCATAACTAGTCCAGATGAAAGGGAGGCCATAAGTTTTATTGCAAAGCTACAGCAAGGGGAAAAACCAGAGAAGTTCTTGTAAATGGTGGCAGCATAACCCTAGCATTTCTTCTTCCAAACTGAAAAATACCTAAGTAAAGAGCCAAAAAGATGAGATAAACTAACACCTTTGCTATATTGCAATGTGTTTTTGAGTCCGCAATGCCCGGACACATACTTCAGATATGGTTTTTTTTTAGCATGCCACAAGTGCAAGATCACATGGCTTTGTAATGAGATAGCAGATATTTCAAAAGGTCATGTTGACCATAAATCAATTTCAAATTATTATGCATGTTGGAATTAGGTTTTCATAGTGTTGATTGTATATCTTTTTTGTTTTTATATTTTGCACTAATTTTTATATATGTTGTTCCTTTTAAATTTAATTTTAACAATATAATTTATACTCTAAGTTCTTTTTAAATTAAATAGATAAGTTCATTATCTATTTGATTTAGATAGAGCTATATTATAATTTATATTGTTAAAATTAAGTTTGAGATTCTATTCAATTTACTTAATACTTAATAAAGAACAAACTTTAACTTAGAACTAAATATATTAAATAGAATTTTATTCTATTTATCTATTTATATATAAGTTTGTTATTTATTAGATATTAAATAGATTGATTATAGTTTGGAAAAATATATATATAAAATTTTTGCAGAGTATATGAAATAAATAAGTATATAGTCAAGGTTGAGATCATCATTTTGAGAAAGAAGGAGCTCTTTCAGTTATCTTCAGTTCTGGAGACAGTTTAGGGACAGTACCAGCTTCCTAGAGTTCAATCTTGAGTTCTCCTTTGATCATTGTTAGTTGAGAGGTGTTTTTGAGCAGTTTACTCTTGGTTTCTAGCAGTTGCACTTCAGATTTGAAGGGTTTTTTGTTCATATCTGACCCACATGGAATGTGCATGATTTTTGGAGATGTGGAACAGTTTTGGGGAGATTTTGAGTTGCACTTTGGTTATACATGGTTTGTTGGAGTTGTTGGAGCACTTAGACTTCAGTCTCTGATAGTTTTGCCCCTGATTTTATGGAGTTTCTTCATGCATCCGACCCTTTCAGATTTGATACCTATATCATTGTATTTTGACCTCTTTTGGAGGTACCTTCTTTTCTTCACATGTTCTGTTGTAGACTTGTGAATATATTGTAAGGGCATTTTGTAGAAGAGTTTTGCCAGCATTGATAAATAGAGATAACAGTTCCTTCCCATTTATTTTCAGTGTAATATTGTGAGTTTATTTACTTTGATGTCATGTTAGCCTTCATCTAAGCTGCATTCCTTGTTACATTTTCAAATCTTGATACTTTCTATTACAGGTCTTTTGTTTGTGTCCTAATTTTTGCAGAAAATTGGTGAAGTATTACTTCCCTATCAAAGGAAAATATTGCAGGTCCTAACATAGAAACACTTTTGTAGTTACATGTTTGTATGGGTACTGAGAACTATAATTATCTTTAAATTGATCTATGTTGGATTAATTTAAGTTACATATCATTTATTGGTGTATCACTCTGTTTAAGTTTAGGATTCATTTCATTATTTCTTTCATCTCTTTTCCCACACAAATTTGACCACAAGTGATATTCCAAATCCAAGAGGAACTGACCTAGAATCTAGAGATTTATTCTCTCTCCCATCAACGAGAACATTTCCATGTTTCAACAGGATAGCTAGATTCTGCATCAAGCTATAGGTGCAATCCTAATTGACAACAAACCGCAAATGCAAAACCCTTAAATCTAAAATAAATAGCCTACATAAACCATATATCTTTCCATGTATTTGATTCTTTCATGCATTCTCATGAATTCACATCTAACATTATAACACCTCAACCAAAGTTCTAATACCACTTGTAAGGAAACTTGCAACCAACTTTATGATAATTTCTACATAACCCATTATAGATCTTATGCAAATAAACACTTAGAATCCACATGCAAGAGAATAGACAGCATGCCTACAAAAATGTGACACAAGATATATCCTGGGAAAACCCTTATAGGGGAAAAACCCAACCTCTAAAATCATTCAGCATTCATGTATTACGTAGCAATGTGTCCATTACAATATATCATCAAAGCTTTCAAAGCACCAACCATAAACAAGCATTCCATGTGAACAAACAAGATACCACAGATCCCGTACCATACTTCCAACCTTCATAAATGCTAACATGGCTAACCTCAACAACTAATATTGTTGTATCTTTTATAGAAACAAGCTCCCATAAAATCACCAAGTGGTATTACATGAACCATGTGCTAAAACCATGTACTACCTAACATCAGTGACCACATTCAATATTGGGTACTTTATCTAATTATTTCCCCAAAATTAAATAATTACATCAAATAATTTTACAATGTTACAATACAACTCATAAAGTTGTCCCAAGAATATTCCATAGGAATCTCTACATGTTACATGTCCATCTAAGTGTTCCTAGGTGCAATATTTACATAATAAAATAAAATATAAATAATATGTATTATTATGCAAGGTGTACAACATACCATTTTCCCAAAAAAAATTGAGTGAAGAGATGAAAGAAGAGGTTTACATTCAAAAACTAGAAGGATTTGAGTTATCAGATGTTTTGAATATTGTCTACAGACTGAAGAAGGTTTTGTATGGGTTGAAACAAGCTCCTATAGCTTGGTATCAAAGATTGGATAAGTATCTGATAGATCAAAACTTTTGGAAAGGATATACTAACATAAAACTTTATTTTAAATTTGAATCAGAAAAATACTTAGTAGTTATGGTTTTTGTTGACTTGTCTATCGCCATCAGATCCTCAGATCAATTTTCATCATAGGGTTCCAATTGAGAAAAGCTTAAAGAGCTAAATTAGTATAGATTCTTTAGACCAGGGATTTCAGTTAAATATTTCTCATGTTTCACAAAAATAAACGTGTGATACTTTAATAAGAACCAAAGGATAGATTTTGGGGTAGCAGGTTCATGGTTTCCCTGAAATCCCAAATCAAATCTTTTTCGAGTTGCAGAGGTGGATATCGGCACAATAGCTCTATTGTTTTGTTGATGAGTTCTATCAACATAACAATAGTCTGCAACAAATGATTTTCAACACCTTCTTATGTGTTTTTCTTCTCCAATGTGAATCATCGGCAGGGGTCTTTCTGATATACATTTTGCACACTTGGGCATCGATAGATCAATTGACATGTTTCACCCATGATGTTCATCGGTGAAAACTTGGGTCATTGGAGGAGACAAAAGAGGGTGTCCCAATAGAACTTTTTACCCCAATGGGCAGTATTAGGGTATTCTTATCGATGAGTGGCCTGGGTAGATCGATGAGCAATGATTTTGGCAACACATCTTTGGGTATTTCCAAAATTGATGGGTAGAATCGCAAACATAGACTATTGTTGGGGTATGTTGCCTCGGTGAATTTATTCATCAGCATATCTTGGATGATTAGAAGAAAATGAAAATCACATCCTGGTGGTATTTTATACACTGATGGGATTCATCAACATATTTTTCACCAATGTGCAGCCGAAATGGTCATTCTTCAGTTATCATCGCCAAAACAACAAATGAGTCTTGTCGATGGGTTCATCGAAAAATCTATTACAATCGCTAGGAAATTTTGGGCTCGTTCCAATGGAAATTTTTATGCCAAAAGGTTCTATCAAGTCAAAATCTTTATCACTATTTTGATATCACCTCGAGGGCCAATAGATTCAGGTCTCCATCGACAGGACTTCCTAAGGGCTTCCTTGATGTTTGATGGCTTTGAACAATAGTTTAATGCACCCTGTCTGAGAGTTTGGTTATTGGGGGAACTTTCCCCAATAATCCAAACAATCATTTTGAGCACCAAAGAACACAAGGTCTCATCAAGGAAACTCTCAACGATAAAATAACAAAGCATTAACGCCCTCAATTGCATCTAGTGACCTGTCTATGACTGTTGACTTTTTCAAACGATGTCATTACTGTAGTATGCTCTTGATCTATTACAACATCTTCTAGTGTTCATTTTTCATCACTATATGGCTCTCAAGATTAGTTCCACACACTAACAAAGGATAGGGCATGAATAATTTTGAAACCATAGTTATTGCAAAGTTGTTTTTGGTTGTAGGGGACATAATGGTTGTACTTAGTTTCATTGAGGAAAATTTTGCCACTAGGTTTGGAATTCCCTTTTCCCTCGTGTACGATAATGGTCTGACATTTTCCTCTTCCTGGCTACTAGAGTGAGCTTACCAATGTAATGTTACCCTCAAGTTTTCAAGCAATTATTATCCATGGGGTAATGGAGTAGCAGAATCAACAAACAAAAACCTCTAGGAGGTAATCAAACATCTGCTTGAGAAAACACCCCAGGATTGGCACCAAAAGCTTAGATTCTCCCTCTAGGAAGATTGCATCTGAATTAAGGCCGCCTTGGGGACTTCTACGTTCTATCTGGGCTATGGCCAAAATACAATATTCCCAATGAATTTATAGATCTTGGTCCTGCAATTCATGCAAGAATTTGACATGAGAGATAATGTTGTGGAGGTCTGCCTCCTCAACTAGATGCACCTAGAAGAACAATGAGATAGTTCCCTAGAGAATTTTGCAAAGCACCAAGCAGTTTTCAAGCATTGATTTGATAAGAGAGCCCAATACAAGGCTTTCTAGATTTCAGAATTGGTCCTCTTGTGGGACAAAGCCTGGGAAAAGAAAGGAAAGCATACTAAATTTTAAAGGCTCTAGCTTGGGCCGTATCAGATATCCGAGATCTATGAGACTAACACATACCATCTCAATTTCTTAATGGCATAATTTATCCCATTTCCCATCAATGGAACATTTCTCAAGAACTACTTCGAGTAAGGTAGAAAGAGGCCTCTTTCCCTCTGTGTATTTTGTGTATAGTCAGCTTGTAAGTAGTTACAGTGCCCCTTGTTGGTGCACCTTCTCCCCTTGTAATTTTTCTTTCTGGGCCCTTTTCCCTTTTTAGTAGTTTTTGGTTTTGTTTTCTTTTGTTGGTGTCGTTTCATCCTAGACCCTGACAATTTGTCCCCTTTCATAGGCAGGAATGCTTTGCATAACACAACACTACTCATTGGGAGACTCACCTCCTAGAGTTTAGCAGTCCTTAATATGCCACCCAGGTGATGGTTGGTCATATCCTCATCTGAGAAAATATTTGAAAGTGTGATATAGGACATTGGTGAATCTTCATCAGGTTCGGACAAAATTCACGCCAGTTACCAATCAAAAGAAAATAGTTGACTATGTCAGCAAAATAAAGGGAAGAAGAACACTAAGAAAGTTGAGGATAGATTGATTGTATTCCCAACATATTATTCATAAAAAAATAAAATGTATCTCAGGCCAAAAATTTCCTGTCCTCCTAAGAAAGTTAAATAAATGGCAAGGTGAAAGAAGTACTACCATAGTAACAAGTTAAACTTGAGGACCCTGGTGAAAGAAGTACTGCCTTTTCCATCCAAAAAAAAAGGAAAATCTTAGAAGAGGAAGGGACCTTGGAACCTGAGTTGCATGATAACTCACTATGGTGTAATTTTGTCTGGGTCGAGTATGATTTCTCTATTTCTCCCAGAAATTATCAAATGTATCTCTTTCTAAGCATGCACTTCATAACTTGGAAGGAATGAATGTCGAAACCATGATGAGTTAGATTCTTCAGGGGTTGAAGTTACACTGGTAAAAGAATCCTAGATGATGATAAGGTCCTAGTATTCTCTACCATTAGGTTCCAGAGTTATCAAATGCATGAGGCATTTTCCCAGTGAGTTGTCATTTGTTATGCCCTGCATACTTGTCACTACATTTTGTCTGAAAAAATGTTGGGTCCCCCTTTTCCTTTTTCCTTTCCTTCATTTTCTCCCTTGGTTTTTTGTTTCTCTGAGATCCAGATCCAGGAGTGTCTTCTCATTTTTGGTCAAGTAATTTTAGACTCTAGAGATTCTGGTGTCATCACTTCTATCTTTTCTTGAAGAAGTGAACGTTGGGTGCCCTGAGGTATGGACTTCACAATCTACCTACCCAAAATTTAGGACAAAAATTAATGTTCTTTATTAGGCATTATAAAAGGATTTTACCCTTCACTTTTACATTTACCGCGAGAAAAAAATACCTCATGATAAATTAACAACAAAGTGCTAACTGTTTCCCGAGATTGAGTCTCCAACAACAAAATTGTGCAAGTTCTTGTGTCCGCATAAAAATGTTGGCATTGGTTGTTGAAGTGACTGGTAAAGTAGCGACAGAGGTTTTGTTGGTTTTGGCATCCTATGTTTTAGGTAGGTTCCTCCTTGGTTGTCGGTTCATTGTTTCCTTCCCATTTTCTTCATGTTTGGATTTTATTTCTTTTTCTTTGTTGTTTTTTTTATTTATTTTCTCCCTTGTTTTGCTCAAGACCCACATTGTAAGTAGTGTTTCACGGGATTTTGGGATTTTCCTCCATGGTTTTGGTGTCTTCCCTCCGCAGCTTGTCCAATCCCATGGGTTGGGTGCTCTATAGGTTAGTGTAAATTTTTGTAAATTTGTAAATTGCTTTGTAAAAGCATGTATATATCTTGTAAAATATGTGAATATGCATGTAAATTCTATGTGCATGTTGTAAATTTTAATAGGTAGGTGTAATTAGTTGAGTCTCTGTAAATAAGAGTGTGAGTTCGTTGGTCTAAAATCTTTGTGAGGTTTTTCAACCATTCTTTATAATAATGGGTCATGTATTTTTTGTTGAGTTAATATGATTTAGGTCATTTCGTCAAAATGTTGAATTCTGCCGAGTTGCAGAACTAGATGGGTCACAGGGTCTACTATGTGTGTCTAGATCAGATGGTTTAGATTTTTCTCTCCCCTTTGTCATGTCCACCTTAATGGAAGGATTGGTTCCAATGCTCAAACATTTAAATTTTCCTTAGTTGTCCATTGATGTCCCTTGTGTAATGTCAACTATTAGTTAAGTTTCATTACTCAGCGTGAGTAGATGAACATGTGTCTACCTTGCTAACGAATGTTCATTTAATTAGAATCCCCATAAATATCTCGTTGGTACTTTTTTTATTACATGATTCAGTCCCCGGACACTCTAGCGGTCACCAACATGCTTGGTTCTAACATCAAGTCATTAAGTGACTATTTTTGGGCTATGTCCTTTGTAGTCATACATCAGCAATGTTGATGGTTTTCTTGTGAAGAGGACATCTTGTCTAGTATTCTTTATCAATTAACCAATGATTCTTTATTTGTTTCCAAATAAAAATATGTATGACCCACGAAGTCCTAAAATTTGGAGTTTCAATAAGCTAAATATATCATATATCCTATATTTACGGTCAGTCGGTCTTACAGGTTATCATCTTGAAAATGGTAGCAACAGGATCACCTCTGGGAAGCCCTAAACTCTCAAGCACATTGCAATTCTAGCAAATAAATCATAGGAAAACAAGGCCTTAGAAAAAATCCCACTGGTGATGAAGTATAAAAAGGATGGAACCATTCAGGGTTCTCAGATTGAAACAACCCTCTAAGAAATTTTAGATACTGATTTTGGTACCTGGGCTGAACTGGGAATCCCCAGGGAGGCCATATACCAATCCAAGAGGGTCAATGGTTTATCAAAATTCAACATTTCTACCTCCAAGATAATCCAACCGGCTTGCTTCCCTCACTCCATGAAGGCTCCAGAGTTAATTTTGTACATGGCCAAGAACTACATCGTAGCTACCCATGTTGTCATCACATCCTCTTGAGTACCCATCGCCTCCTTAGACCAAGATAATATTGTCATAGTATGGAGGATCCCCTTCTTCAAGGGAACCATCATTATGACTTGGGAAGCCTTAGAGGCACAAGTTATAGAGGTAGGATATGCGAATGGACACCTCCTTAATACAAAATGGTTGATAAGTCTACGCAAGGACTTCAAGAAAATGAAGATGGATATCCCTCACTCTGACTTCAAGGAGCCAATCTAGGCCTAAATAATATTTCTATGCAGAATCTTTAGTGAGCCCCACACCCGGTAATTTTCCTTGTGGATTTATTACTTCCTCTACTGCATGACTACCAATAAGAAGCATTTTTACTGGGCCATTATCATCTCTAATCATGTGGATGCCCAGATGAGGAAGGTAGGGGAGGATAGTCAATTCTATATGACATCATTTTTTTTGTGGTCCCTTGCCCAGTATCAAGAAGGATTCTGGGGATTGGCCATAGTCGGGGTCCTCAGTTTAGAGATAAGACAATCTACCCCATGGGATCATTTTCCCTAGATCGAGTGGGATGAATCATTTCTAAATTTTTGCAGAGTAAATGAAGCCTTCATATTTCACAGAATAAATGTGCTTACCAAAGAAATAGGTTACAGGATGTCTCCAGAGGCAATGGTCACGGTCATCCCATAGGGATTTTATTTCATCCAATTTTCAAAACACACATCTAGGTCATAGAGTTCACCAAAGGCCCATTTTTTGTTACCAAGACACTGCGGGGATAAAGTTGTTTTGTTAGAGTTTTAAAGGTATATATTTGAGGTGCATGCCTTATTGGCCACAAAGAAGATCACCTTTGTATCTTTCCCGGTTGTATGTGGAAAGTATACATGCTCCCTCATAGTGGCCTGAGAAGTAGATAATGAGTTAAGTGGCCTAAATTTAATCAAGTTTTCACTTAGTCACAAGACCTATGATCCACGAGGCCGGTTAGAGAAAGAAATTCCCCGGGGGGCTCAACCCCATGAGCCACACTTAGAAGATTTTTTGGAAGATTTCCAAGACGATTTTGAGGTCCAGAGAAGACACTATGTAATAATTTCAAAGGGCATGATGGACTATCTCGGTCTTCTGACATTCCCATAGAAGTTTTATGATAGTGGGTCCCTTGAAGACCCTAAGTATGAAGAGTCAGGTATTGATAAGATGGACCTCCCTTCGGTGGACTGGAGCACCCCAAAAATTTTGAATATTGAGGTCATCTCCAAAACTATTGTTGAGCAGAGTCATGCTCATTTTTCTAGAGTGTGCCTAAAGAGTGTCTATTTGGATACACCATTTTGGGGGGAAACCATTCCAAATCCGAAGGAAAATAGAGGGTCAGCGCATCCTCCCATCTGTCAAAACCTAGTACTAGAGCCTCTCATGAGGTGATTATATGAGAAATTAGAGAGGTCTCGAAGGCTAGCAGAAGCAGCTAGCTCTAGAGTAACATTTAGCCTTGGAGCCACCCCGATAGGCTCCCTACCCCTGCAAGATATAGCTCCTCTAGTTAATCCATTTGATTTACCATGCAAAAATGATATTGTGGAAGCAGAAATAGTGGTCGCTAGGCCACCACTCAAAAGGAGGAAGAGACAGAAAGTAGATAGATCCCCTCTAAATAAGGATCTGAGCTCAAAACCTAAAAATGTGACCAACATCTAAGATATTTCCTCCACTTCCTCCTCCTAAAAAGAAGATGCCCCAGAGGATCTACCTGAGATCTCCCAAATACATGTTGATGACTTCTTCCAAGTCAATTAATTGGGCAGTCCATGTAGCCAAAGAAAAGGTGACCGAGGAGGTGGTCTAAAAATAGGATATAGATGCCCTCCATAAGAGGGAGGAAACCAAAGAGGCACAAAAATGTGCCCAGGAGCAAGAAGAAGAGCACCAACAAAAATAAGCTGAGAGAAAATTAGAAGAGGAAAAGAGGGAACATGAAAATAAAGAGGTTGAAGAGCAATTTTTAGCATTTGGGTAAATTGGACCTTTGGGAACAATCATACCCTCTGATGCTATGCTCCAACCTCCAGCAAGTGATCAAGGACCATTGCCTCCCCCAGACACATACAAAGAAGGGGCCACTTTGGGACTTCAAGGAGAATGCCAAGATGAAAAAATTTAGTAGCCGCCACCATCTTCCCTTCCTACAGAGAATATCCCAGGAAATGATACCGAGATGGGGGAAGAAAATATAGGTAATAATCCTGGAGACAATGCTAATGATATAATAATTGAGGAGATGGAGAAAAGACCCGAAGATACCTCAGATTAAAAAATGGAAATGAGTGAAACACAAGTTCCTCAAAAGTGGTTTGTAGAGCCCTGGAGGAGAAAAATGAGAACAGAGGTATCAGCCCCTCTGTCTCGTGTCAAGATGTTGGTCAAAGGCCAGGTAACAAAGAATCCCAAAAAGGCTTGAACCCTCCACACTACTCAGAGGGACCCAAATGGAAATGTGGTGGAAATAGTGAAAGGCCCATCAGCAGATAGGGATAAATCTGAAGTAGTGGCTGAAGATTACCCCATAACAAAGATTCACCTGGGCCAACGAGATTGAAGAAGAGAATTGGGTCTCCTAGATGAAGCAAGCTAGGCTATTCATGATTTGTACAAGAAAGATTATCAGAAGAGAAAAGAGCTCCAAGCATCAAATTCCAATCTTTGTAGGCTTATAATATAACTATTCCTTCCCCTCTCTTTTTAATACCTAGACCCTCCACCTTTGGAATGCTACTTCCACAAAGTGACATAGATACACTCTTGAACATGAAGAAGAAAGTGCTAGCAGTAGGTGATTGAATCAAACAAATCAGGGAGGTGATAATCTTTCTGTTTGAGTCCTTCCCCGACTTCTTTAGGTCTCATGACATTATAGATAAACTAAAGATCATCCTTTTGTTCTAGCAGACAGAGTCCAAAAAATATGAAGATTGGAAGGACGATTTGGAAGAAGTTTTGAATCTCAACAAAGAGAGCTTAGCCGAAATAGAAATTTTGGGAAAAAAATTATACAGGTTCCCAAAGATCCAATTCTCCATAATTGCATTCCAAATTAAGATGAGAAAGAAACTGGAAAAGGTCTTGGAGGATCATCTTTTTGCAGTTTGGAACCCATTGGACTAGTATAGAACATTCATCAAGGAAATTACTATGGCCAATCCACTGAGCCCCCAGGATATACACTCTCATAAATTATTTATTGATTAAATTTGATGAGGTATCTGATGCACAATTCTAGACCTACAGATATTTTTACAGCTCTCTAATGGTACAACTTTCCCAGCTGGTGCTCAAAGCCAATAATGTCGCAAGTGTGGTCTCAAAAATGAAACCAAAGGCCGAAGATGCAAGTGATCACCTTGAAGATGTTATCAGTCATCGGGACTGTCTAAAGGAGGCAAATGAGGAGGGAGTGATCAAAATATTAGAGGCCTTCAATAAATTTAAGGAGAAATAACTCCTTCAGGTTCCAAAGTTTCTTCTCCCATGAGACTCAATTATTCCATTCTTTATTTTGAGCGTCGGTCCTCGAATCCTAGAGTTCCATATTTTACTTTTGTATTCTTTACGGTGGTTTGCGTTGATGGTTCCTCCAGAGCTGATCAACCGTCATCCAGGATTTTTTTTAGTGCCTTGTCAGAAAATGGGCATGTACAGTATGACATGGAGGTGACAGAAGAAGGGTAAAAGACTACACGCGTCTCCCCAGTGCCTGAGGTGTTGATCCAACATTTAATATTTGATGTACATGGAAGTTACTTGAAGATAGAGAGCCGCCTCTACATTTACTGAGTGCCTGGTTCGAAGCACCTGGAATGCACAAGTAAAATCCACATGTATAATGGTGTCTCCTGAGCAGTTGGTCTGCCATATTTTTTTCTTCTTCTCTATTTCCCCCTTCTCTCCCTTCTGATCATTGTAATATAAAATAAGGATGATTCTGACAATGCAGGTAGTACCAGCTATAAATATTATATTTAATGTAAATATGTAGGTTGTATAGGTCATAGGCCCAGATATAGATAGGAAGGTATGTCTATAAATAAAAAATTTGATGTCATTCCAAGGCTTGGAAAAATTGATGATTTTGTTGTCCATAGTGATTGCATGCTCTTAGCTGAGTTATTTGATCAATATAAGTAGGTTAATTCTCCCTTGGAGCCATGGATGTACCAACTAGTGATGTTGGCCCTTAAATTTAATCAAGGAATGAAATATTACTCTTGGTGTACACTTCGCGTTGTCTCTAGTTCTAGATTTAACGAGTGTTTTTCATGTTGTATGCTTCCTCATGCCCCTTGCTCCAGTTCTTTGATAGTTGAATGCAATACTCTACCTAGCTACTAATGTACATTTGGTTGATAATTATATATGTATTTGGTATTAATGTTGGTTCTTTGTCTAGAGCATTTTTATGTTTGGCAACTTATAATGTGACTATAGGTATATTTACATTCTAAATCTGGCTTATCTTTTGTGTTTTCTTTGTCAAAACTAACTATTACTTGTAGGAAACCTCACCCATTCTAAATCCCTAGAATTTGATGAGTTAAAACTAGCAGGCCCCTTAATATAAAATAGTCACCTTCCCAACTGGACCATTACCACACTTATGAGGCAATAATTTGTCTCTATTTTATATTTATTTTATGTTATGTTTTAAGACATTTCCAAAACACTTGTGAAAAAATTAAGTACTTGAACTTATGATCGTGCTATAAGTACAGTTAGAACCACCAAAACCTATGGGTAGATAGTAGTGACATACTTTGCTAAATATTATAAATATGTCATAGTATTTCATATAATTATTTGAATGTATGTCCTAACATTTGTATTAAGTTGAATAGTTGAAAACTTGAATATACATGCATTTGCTACTAATTGTAATCACCTAAACCCTAGACCCCCAATCTCAACAATTAATCAAGAAACCCTAATCTTGATTATTCTAAGTCCTAAATCAAACAGGCAATTATCAAATTCAAACTGATATGACCTAAACCCTAGGTCCTAATTATTCATCTTACTTGATTAATTAATTAATTCCTAAAATCACATTACATTGGCAAATAAAATTTATACTATTATTTAATTGATATTATGACATATTAATTAAATAAAAATTACTAAATTGTCAATTAAATCAAAAAGGAATTAAATTAATTATAAAACCATAAATGTGCATTCAAAATCAATTAATTTATTAAAAATGCATATGACATCATCAAATTTAGTTGACTGATTATCAAAATGGAAACAATCTAGTTCCATTCAGTTAACTGATTCTGTACTGTTTATCATTTTGGAAACATTTTAGTTAACTGAAAACTGAATATGGAAGTTTCCAAAATAACTGATCAGTTAGTTCAATCAACTGACTCTCTCGACCAATCACATCACTTGCACATGGATTGTGCTTCTGCAATTGAATCTGAGCCACTCTTTTTGTTTGATCTTGAACGTCGATTCGAGAGAGATTTCTATAAAAGAGAAACTCTTTTCCTTCACAAAGGATCCTAACTTTTTATCTAATGTTATTATGCTGCATTTTCATCTTAGCTTCCTTGCATTCTTAGCATAGCTTTTATTTTTTATTACTTTTATGTTAATCATGCAAACCTAATCCTAGAGCATATTTCAATTAGTGTTTTAAAATCAATCTTACACACTTTAATTGATGCTCTAAAACTAAATCTTAATTAGCTTTGGATTAACTGCATCTGCATAATTATCTTAGATCATTTAGCATAGTTTTTAAATCCTTCATTTAGGTCTTCGGTGTAGTCACTGAGCTTGTGATTATCTGAGAGCAACCTCATACTCATGCCTACTAGGAGGCAACAAGTCAATTCATTCACACATGTAGGATGAATTAATCTATATTCATTTCTGTATGTGATTGAAGAGCAATGACCATGTTGAAGTGTGTGGCTAAATTAGAGGCCCACATTTAGCTATCACATTTTTGGCACCCACCATGGGGCTAAAAATCAATTTCAGGCCTCATTATTAAATTTTGTCTTTAATTTTGTTTTCTATTTATTTTGAGCTAAATTTGAGTCTGCCATTGCATTCAGAATGTCGTTTCAGTTGAAAATGACTGTAAACACACCTATGCTCGCTCAAAATTAAATATGTCACAAAAAAATTGCAAATAGACGTCATACAACCATCTGCACACAAATCAAGGCAAGTTCTGTCTACACTCAGGTTGAAACAGAGTTGCAGCTTTTGTTTTAAAAAAAAAAAAAAAAAATTTACAATTAAAATACAAGTTACAAGTTTCATTCTTCATTTGATTTTCTATCTACGTATGCAAATTCACATTGCATTTGAATCTAAGTGTTTTGAAATTCCAATGTGCTAACTACTAGACAAGCTTGTCTTTTTGTTTTAAAGGTTTTGAAGTTTGTATAAAACAAACTATTAGTTTATTACACAGGGTATGTGGGATTAAAAACCCACACCCCTGTGCGGCATATCCTACCCAACTACTTCTTCCCTCTCCACCATCCTTCCCTCCTCTCCGCACACCCACCTCCACTCCCATATCTCACTTCTCTCCCTCTGCCCTATGCAGTCTCCCCACATTTTTCTCCCTCACGTGACACCCTTCTCCCTTCCACCTCCCTTCAGCCACTCTCCACTGCACTGTCTTCTGTGCTCGCTACCCTGCCACCCTCCCTCTTGTGCCACCTCCTACCTTCCCCCACCACTCACTCAATGTCACTTCTCCTCTACCACCCACTCCATAGTTCCTCCACCACTTGCCCTCTCCAAACCCGCACGCAACCACTTCCAAAACCACTAACCCAAACCCGCCACCTCCAAAACCACCAGCCCAAACCTGCCACCTCCAAAAGCACCACTTCCAAAACCACCAGCCCAAAACTACAACCTCCAAAATTTCCATTTCAACCTTCTAAATGGGCGAATAAAGAAGTGACACGTGGCACCCAATCATTAATTCTTTTTGCCACGCAAGAATTCAGTGCAGTTGAAATTTGACACTCATTTGGCTGTCATTTTGGAGGGTTATTAGCTTTTTATGATGGTCACTGGACCATCAAATTTAACTTCATGGGATGATGACATCATCAGAGATTTGAATTTTCTTGCCCCTCACCATATGTTGTTTTGAAATTGCAGTCAGTTTTCAAACATTCATATCTTTCTTGTTTTTAACTCCAAATTAGGTGCAAGTTTTTTTTATTTTGGGTAGAATTTCCCAAAGCTTTCTAGGTTAGAGTTAGTTTTTAGTTTTGGAATCTCAGAGGTATCCTAAATTGCATTTTTTCATGACTGTTCCTGTCTAATCCTCATTTTTGCAGCTTTCGGAGCCTCGTACGGGCTCATACGATCACCTTTTTTAGTGCAATTTTTTTTGAAACTGCATGATTTTCTGTGTACTTTCTGAATATGTGATTTGTTTTTTGATTTTTATATTTTGATAATATATAATAATCTTTGTCTTTGATGTTCACGTGATTATCTTTTGCATACAGCCTAACAGTGGTTTACAGAATGTTACCCAAGAATACTAAAACATAAACTACTCAAAAATTGGTTTTGTAGGTTGCCTTTGATCAATAGAACACAAAACATTGTACTTGCATTTTGTTTTTAATTTCTTAAAATAGGAACCCACATGTAGGACTTCTTAAAATGAACATTTGTTTGTTGTTTTAGGAATGATAATGATGTCAAGAAACTATGCTCTTGCCCTTTTGGGATGATCAAAAATATAGAAACATTATTGTCATTTTCTCATTATGCTTGAAGTGTCTTTTAGTTTTGTAAATCCTAGGAATTGCATGGACGTATCCTCTCCCCTCGCCTTCATAGATCTTGGGTGAAAGAGAAATCCATACAAATCCTTTAGTGTGGCTACCTCTAGAGTTCTTTAACAGAGCCAGTGAGAGTGGATTGCCCAACCGGTAACAGGCTAAAGCCAAGCCCTTCCGAACTAGTATATAAAAAATGTCATTATATTAATGTCACAATGAACAGGTGTTGATTGCATTATACCAGGAAGAAGATCTCCCTTAGTACTCTTGTGGTGCGTTAAAACCTACATAATGTAACTTTTGTAGGTTGGGAGGCCTGCATAACAAAGCTAATCTACTACAAGTATAACCACATGAATGGATGCCCTTACTACAAACTGTGTTCTAGTATCCAAAATCCCTCTATTTGTTGGTGCGGAAGCTCAGAGACCGACTAAAATGTCCCACAATTTCATGGCTCTTAGTAGAGACAACAGTCCCTTGGGAAGTGATTACCATTGGGATTCAAAGCTTGGTGTGCCTGAGAAGTGAGGGCATATGTAAGGAGGAACCCGTGCCTCCAAGCTTCTAAGTTGTCCGCTATGAGTAGGCATGGCTGAACTTCGGTTCAAGTGAGAATTCAACAGCTATTGCCCTGGCTATCCTAGGATTGTGGTGTCTCTGTTATTTTTACAACAAACAATCTTCTTGATGTGTCTTGTGTGAGTGTTCACTTGAAACAACAACAACAACAATCAATCAAATAATCTAGAAAACTGTATGTGTGTGCTTGAATGTGACCTCTTAAATTAGGCACAACTCAACATAGTCCTTAGTTGATCATCGAATTTGCAAATATGAACATGAATTGTCCATTTCACAAACTTGATTGAAGTGACCTGTTGCCTCCTATTTAATTGGGGATGTCAAATTTACTCTCAAAATGAGAGCCAACAACCTTGACCATTGCTAAAATAGAGGATTTAAAGCATGAGAGATGAGCAAAATGTCATTAATCTAAGAAATAAAATGCCATTAATCTAAGAATGAAAATGTCATTTAATCTAAGAATGAAAATGCCATTAATGTAAGAATGAAAATGCCATTTAATCTAGAATGATATGCAGATTTAATTGAATTAAACTAGAACAATAATCAAATTACACTAGCCATGAGAATGCAATTACACAAAATGAGATTTAAACTAAAATGCAACAAAAGCTATGAAATATGAAATAGATGAGACAAAAATTGACTATAATTTTGATACTCTAAAAATTGATCCTCTCAAAAGAAGAAAATGAGACCCATAATATAGAACAACCTGAGAAGGGGATGAAGAGTTTCTTGAAAATAAACGGTTGACTCTTCATTTCCATGGGGGAAGGTGAGACAATTTTTGAAGGAATTATTCAATTAAAGAATGAATTATTGCCACATGAGTGGTTTTTCACATGGAATTATGGAATTCCTTTTTGAGGATAATTCATCCTAATAATTAAATACCTATTCAATTCCTTTTTGATGTGTATTAGCTAAAGGGGGTGGAATTAATTTAATTTGAAAGTACTTAGGACTTTAGAATTAAATTAATTAATCATAGGGATTTTTAGCTAATAAACCTTGATAATTTTAGGATTAAATATAATGTGAGATTTATGAAAATTCAGGTTTTCTGCATTTGAAACCAAGTCAATTAAAGTCAATTAGGAAGAGAATTTGCCTAGTACAATAGGACTTCAATGACGAGAAAATGCACCAAAATTGATTATAATTATAAGGTGCCAATTTTGGGTGTTACATTTTGCCCCTCTTTGAATTGAAGTGTCAGTAGTGTATTGATTCAAAGAATAGTCTAATGTGACAGATGAAGATTTTGGAAGTCTAGCTTAGGTTTCCAAGACACTGATCAAATCGAGAGTCAAAACCACCTTCAGAACAAAGCATGATTCTCTGAAGTCTAAGTTAGATTGTGAAGACAACAATCCAAATACCACTTGAGAGAAGATCAGAATCAGGGTTAGATTGCCCCAATATCCACTAATAGCTGATGAATGTCTAGGACTATCTCTAGAATCAAGGTTAGATTGCCCCAATACAAAGGAAAGCCCTCCGAGATCCAGGTTAGGTTGCCTAGATAACGGTCTAAAAGAGCTTTTGAGAGCTGTCTTCAGAATGAAGCATAACTTTCAAGAATTAGGGTTAGATTTCCCCAATACCTAATGAGATTTCAAGAATCATCTCCAGAATGAAGTTTGATCCTTGAGGATTCGAGTTAGATTGCTCAGATACCTAGAAAGATAGATGGAAAGATGACAAGATGTGAGGCATCAAGATGCCCCTAGAGATTCAACATCATGGAATATCCAATTTTGACCATAAGGTACAAAAAAATGAATATGCCCCAAGTGATAAGATGCCCCTAGCGATGGGGACTTTAGATTCAAATCAGAAAAATTTGAGAATGATGCGAGAAGATTCAATGATGCAATCATCCTGCCCCCTTGGGAGAAAAATCGAAAGATGACACATTATAATGATGATCGAGAGTGAGAAATCACAGATAGAAATAAGATCGAAGATCCAGAGAAATCAGAGAGAGATCAAGAGAAGGCCGAATCAATTTGGAGTGATCAGGAAGTCCTGTTGATTAGCTTTGAGCATAGTTGACAAGATTTGACTTTGATGAAAAGATTGCAGAAGCTGAGAAAATGATAATGAGAGATAATTCTAACAAGAAAGCGATGTCAGAAAGTTGACTGCACAAGCGTCCGATCACATCGGTCCCAAAATTTTAAAATGCGATTTTGAGCTGCTTAGGAGTGTTAGATTTTGATTTCAATCATGAAAATGGATTCAAAATGGTCCATTTATCGAAGGATGCAATTTTCATGGAAAATAGAGCACTTTGAAAATTAGGTCAAATAGCTATATAAGGCCCGGAGGGGTCATTTTCAAATCATTATTCACCTTTGACTTTAGCGATGGTGAGAGCTCCAGCTGACATTGATAGTATTTTCATGCATACACACCAATTTGAGCACTCCCAATGACACAACCGGCCACCGGAGTATAATGCACCTATAAGTAATCAAAACATTATCCTGCATTTCAAATTTTTATTAAGTTTATAGCATTTTAGCTCATTTTGTAAGCTTTTATGGTCTGTAAAGTCTAATCTCACGCAAAGGGAATAGTTTTCTCATGCCAGCCTACATAGCCTTTCACATGAGGAATCAGATTCCTCGCGCGGCTCCCTTCCATGTGCTCGCGTGAAGTGCACGACGACGCCGTGTGAGATTTCAAGAATCTCGCACGGGAAGAGATCCTGTCTCGCATGAGGCAGAAAGCTCACGCGAGAAAAGAGTTTCCTCGCATGAGAATCTTGCTCAGCTCAAAAATTTGTCATTTTTTTATGCCATAGAGTCAGCCAGTTATAATGCCTCAAAACTATGTTTAGGATAGGTCCATAGCTGTATTTGTTGTCATTGCTTTGAAAAATCATCATGTTGAGGTACTGATCCAATTTCGTCGCTTGCTTTGCAGGTTGACTTCCCCGATATCATGTTTTGATCACATCATCCTGTCATGAGTGAGCTACTACAGAGACTATCAGATGCTGATGGTGCTCATATCGATGGGCTCAGATTATCATATCTTGGTGATGCACTCGATATTTGGGTAAATCACGGTCTATTGGGTGCACTAGTTGGGCATTTCCATTCGGAGATGAACACATTTCATTTTTCATAGGGGGAGATGACAGTCACTCCTGAGGACATTCACAGGATTCTGAGAGTACCATTTCACAGAGAATGTGTAGATTATGATACTCAGCTGAGAGAAGGTACACTGGCACTAAGAGCAGTCTTCCAAGATGATTTATTGATGGGTCAGGCCATCTCTTGGGAGGAATTAATGAGCCTCTACAGCATGGATCACCCACTGGCGGTTGTCTTGGCCCTTTTCTTGAGTTTCCACTTGGTTCCCAATCAAGGTCAGCATGGGTTGAAGTGTGGTTGGGGAGGCATGTTGCACAGGATGTTAGCTACACCCATAGGGACTTTCAGATGGGGTGAGTGTATGCTCACACAGATGTATCATAAGATGCACGAGATTGTGTATCGCGGTGCACGGACTATGGCAGAAAGAGTCATCGTTCTTCAGATCTGGGCCTGGGAGCACCTTCCCATATGTAGGCCAATTTTCCATGACACGTGACAGCCTTTGGAGCTGTATATATACAAGTACGCATGTCCTATGACCCAGCCCGCACTGAGTAAGACAGAGCAATTATGAGCTCAGATAGATGATATGGTAGTAGTCATATGGTGGCCTTGGATAGCCACGGAGGTATGGGATGACACACAGCACAAGCTATTGTATATGTTCTATTCACATCCTTTGATCAGGCATACTATCAGCATTATTGAGTGCTTCTTGCTCACACAAGTGTTGCAACAGTTCAGGATACCTCAGGATGTCTCACAGGATTTTTATACTTATGCCTGATTCATCGATGAGACAAAGAAGGGCTAGCATAGATAGTTGGACAAAGGTCAGAGCATGATAGATGCTCGAGTACCACCATCTAGGTGGGATTACATGGTCGGTGTGATGAATGAAGGGATGACACCTACATACAAGGACCACATATTAGCGCACCCATTCCCTAGATATACAGATCATGTTGGCCTAGGCCCTCATGTACAGCAGGTGGTACAGCTGCCACCACAGAAGCAGGTGTAGTAGCCGCCCCCACAGTAGTAGGTGCAATAGTCGCCCCCATAGTAGCAGGTACAATAGCCACCCTTACAGTAGCAAGAGAGGGTTTACAACCGAGGACTGTACAGATTCCTATCCCCACTAGACCTATGGGGTCAGATGTAGGTGTCGGGAGTAGTGGTAGTCAGGAGAGAGCCACTAAGAAGGGAGAGGACACCATCATCGCTGATACTGTTATGATCAACCCATAGGTAGGCAGATAGGTAGCCCAGTTATAGGAGGCTCTCCAGAGGCTCTGAGAGAGGGTGAGACAGGTGCAGAGGGAGAGAGATATCTTCCGTACACAGGTGGTTGTTTAGGAGACTTGAGTAGCTGAGTGAGACTAAGAGATCTGGGGGTTACATGAGGCATTGGCTAGATTATAGATAGAGATGAGATACAAGGCTACTTAGGTAGCCTATTACTATGTTGTTTACATGATTGTAGTTCCTGAGGCAGCAGATCAGGTTCATCCATTTTCAGAGTATGCTGGGGCACGGACCGCTCCACAGGGACCACCTCCTCAGCAGCAGGGTATGCCACCTCCTCCACCTCCGCTGGGTGGTTAGATGAGACACTTGATATACATATTGTACCACCATTTTGATACGTTGTGCTCGAGTAGCACCCTTGTACATTTTGATCAATTGATATATATATATATATATATATGAGCTTGATTTTGGCATCATTGTAATTGTTTATATATTGCCTTAGATTTGTATGTCTTATGAGATGTTTCTTATATGATTAGATGTATGTCATGGATGAATATGCAAATGTTTTATGGATAAATGCTATGATAGATGTTAGATGGATAAATGCTATGTATGATTTGATTTATGCTTATAATAGATGCACATGTTTATGGATATGCAAATGCAAATGAATGTATGGAAATGCAATGGTACTAATCATCTCATGCAGGATATTGTAATATACAACAGGTAGTAACCAAAAGAATATGAATGGAGATTGAGAGCGAGGACCGAACACTCATGCAGTCGAGAGGAATCTGGGATAAAAGATGAGGACCTTTGAAGAATGAGAAGACAATGAAGAGAGCACCAAAACTGTCATGATGCAAGCCTAAAATGTGAATGCAAGCCTAAGCTAAATGCAACCCTAGGACTTGGTTGTTGGACTCATCGCATAATTATCATCATCGAGTACTTTGGAACATTGGATTCAAGACAATTCTCACTGGTGCCACTGCGACCATAAGAATATGAATATGACTTTCATCGGATAAATTGTAGGAAATGAACATAAGCACCAGGGAACAAAAGCCAAGGTGACCTGAACATTGTTTCCAGTTTGATATAGTAAGAGTACACAAGAAAAAAAACAGAGCAATAACAGTCAAGGAGATAGCTCCAACCTCCCCTTGGCGTACAAATAAACAAGATTGAGGGATGTGAGGCTTTTCCACCTTAATGCAGAAGCTCTTATCACATACACCCCATTTATTTGGCATTGCCAAATCATCGAAACCATACCCATAAGCAGTAGACAAAGAAAATATCAGTGAAATTCATGAGAACAGACAACATACAAAGAAAGAGTCAATCACAGCTCAGCATGTTTCAAGGTTTACGAATGTGCCTATGTTTGGGGTGTTGAAAAACACCGTTGTGCTTGTGATTGCAATGTGTTTGATTTCTATCGAGAGATGTTTATGTACGAGATATCCAATGTGTGTTAAAAAACACAGATGTGTCCAAAGGGAGTGTTGAAAAACACTATTTGATTAAGGTGTTGAGAAACACCAATTTGTGCCAGTAGAGAGTTGTCCTTTAGAACTGACAAGATGACTGACTCATGTGTAAACCAAAGATATGATCGAAGTGGGGAACCATGCCCCCAAGTGACAAACAGATTGATGTCAAACATGTAGATAGCGTGTTAATGTGAGAAATCTCAGTAATATAGAGACACTAGGAAGACACAATGAGAACCACTGTGACTAACATGAGAAAGATCCTCAAGCATAAAGATCAATGTGAGATGTAGGCATCAGTAGGCAGACTCAGTGAGAACCACTTGTTACTGATGTGAAGAGGAGAGAGACTCCAAAAGATAGGACAATGCCCCCTAGACCAGGAAGGTGCCCCCGAGTGTGACCAGTTTCAATCCATGTGAAGTTGAGAAAAATCTTGAAGATGACTGAGAGCGAATGCATGAGAGAGAAAACTAAAGTAGGAAAGCAAACTAAAGTAGGAAAGAAATTTTTTTTTTAAGGACTTTTACGATTTTTAGAATTTTTGTAGAGATTTTGTAATTTTTAGATTTTTAGATATTACTCAATCTCAAGCAAGATCACAATGGTTTGTCCCAATGTCTAGCAAGGTGTAGGACATTGCAGATGGATTAGAAAGTTGATGTATGAGATGGGTAGCCAATGATGGATGAAGAGGGTGAATGTGACCCTCAAGGACAGTCTCTTCAAGATTACCCAAGCTAGGGAAAAAAATAATAAAGCAATGTAGGCTCATGGAGCGATGTTGTAGAGAATATAGGATAATGACCTGATGTCATGAAAGCATGTTGTCAAAAATAATGGACATGTCTAGAGACTTATGAGAAACAATTTTCCATTTTCATCAAGACAAAGGGGTCAATTTTGGACAGGACATAGCTATGAAAGCATAATTAGGATAAGGGGTTATGGAGGTATAAGTAGATGTTTTGGATTATGACATGAATGATGAGAGATAGGAAGGATAGGCTTGGGATAAGCAAGATCACGATAGGGTTCCATGCATGAGAGTAAGTAAATAGGTGGATGCAAGGGATCATGAATATTAGGATACATGATGCTCATGGATAAGCTCAACCTTGTCAAGATCAGTAGAAGGAACATGGATGTTCTCGAGCTAGCTGGATGTAAGATATGATGGGATATGATGGAAGGAACTTGCCCCCAAGTGAAGAGTGCAAGTAGGAGGAATTACGCATGACACCTGTTTGCCAAGTTTTCATCATGGTACTTATCCAAGGCACCACAAAAAGTGGTTTTCACTATAGGATGGATTAATTTCTCTTTACTTTTGCTACGAAGGCACCTGTTTACCAGGTTTTCACCAAGGCACTTTTTCATTTTTTTTTTATTTTTTATTTTTTTTTTTTTGTATTTTTGAATTTATGTAGGAACTTTAAGCTTCTGGCTCTTTAGATAGTGCTCCTTCGAAGGATAAGCTATGAGGGGCCAAGGCCACTGAAAGTATGCTCAAAGATGTTGATAGGAAGATGAGAAGGGTATGAAATCTAGGATAAGGGAGATGGTAGCCAAGAGTTTATGCGATGGATTGGACAAGAGGATTGGAAGGAATGTAGGGATCCAATATGGAAGGGTAGTAGGTAGATGTAGGATGTGGGGATTTCTGTGTAGGAATAGATGGAAACATTAGCAAGATCAACATCGACACACATCTTGAAGGATGGTGGAAGGATAGAGGAAAAGTGGGTGAAATAGATTTAGGTTTTGACATGGGAGGAGAGATGGATCTTGGTATACGAGGTCCCAAGATGGATGAAGATGTATTCAAAGCCATGAATTTTGGGACATGAGGGTCCAAAATAGGTTTAGTGGATGAAAAATGTTTGACAAGAGACAAAGTGGAAGCCTTTGGAAGCTTGGATGCCAATTCTTTCTTTTCATTTGCATTCAATCCTTTTAAGAGTGACTTGGGAATCCACACACCTTTTGATTTTATTTTTGTATCCAAGTCTTTTAGAAGAGACTTGGGAATCTAGATAGCTTTTGATTTTCGTTTGATTTTGGATGATTTAGGATGTGATTCTTCAATAATGGATTTAGGGACCCATATTTTCTTATATATTAATATTCTTTGCTCAGTGGACCTTTGCAATCTCTTGAATAGTTTTTTTTTTCTTGTAGTCACATGTCGATTAGACGGGACATAGTGATCTTCATATGTACATGGATTCTTGAATCTTTGATTTCTTTGTTTGACATCCAAATTGCTTCCAAAAGACTTAGGGATTGTGGATGAATAGGGATGATATGACTATTTCATATGGATTGGTTGATAGGGAGAGTTCAAGGATGTATTTCTTTGTTGATCTTGACAGGGGATAGGGTAAGTGGATGAAAAGCTAGCAGTGATAGGCATGGTAGATGGAGGGATATAAGGACCCAATATAGATAGTAGGGTTGAAGGCTTCAGCCTTGGGATATAGCACTAATACATTTGGTACCAAATTGCAACGGTAGTGCCGTTGCAATTTTTCCATCACAACCTTGTCGTTGTCGCAATTGCGACGATAGACCGTCGCAATTGCAACGACAACAAGGTTGTGACAGAAAAACTGCAACGGCACTATCGTTGCAATTTGGTACCAAATGTATTAGTGTAGGGACCAAGGATAGATTTGGAGGATGGAGAAGGCATACGGTTACATTTAAATGGAGGGATATAAGGTGTGGAAGGGATATCAACATCTTTAGAGTGAGCTACGTGACCAAGGATCTGCTCTTTAGAATTCATCTTTATACCAACAGGAGCATGAGTAGCTTTGATAAGAACAACTGAAGCTTGACTAGATTTATTATTCTGCAAGGTAGTTGGAGGAATGATGGTTCTTGGATATGGAAGATTATGACAAGGAGATGCTGGTATGCTCTTATCTAATTGACAAGGATCTTTGGATGGTGTAGAGAGAGTGATTTGTTCATGATTTTCAATATGTTCATTGGAAATCGTGAAAGGGGTATCTTGATCTTGCTTGGGAAGTGGAGAAGTATGTAGCTCTTGAGGTGGAGGGATATCTTCTTGGAAGAAATGAAAGGGTGCAAGGGGATCATCACAAGATTCTATGGATATGGGACCTTCATCAAATATGGGAGGAGATTGTATAGAATCTTGATCTTGATCTTTATTGCTATTTGTTTCTTCATACTTTGGATTGTCCTCTTGACATGGAACCACTTCTAAGGATGAGATAGGGGTCTTGATATGCATGGAAGATTCTTGAGGGGATAATGAAGCATTAATTGGAGTAGATATGATAGGCATTGAAGCACATGAAGGTGTGGGGTTTATGACCTTTGA
>MU223470.1:516450-554327 GCA_018584345.1 Thuja plicata
CAATTAAATCAAAAAGGAATTAAATTAATTATAAAAACATAAATGTGCATTCAAAATCAATTAATTTATTAAAAATGCATATGACATCATCAAATTCAGTTGACTAATTATCAAAATGGAAATAATCTAGTTCCACTCAGTTAACTGATTCTGTACTGTTTATCATATTGGAAACATTTCAGTTAACTAAAAACTGAATATGCAAGTTTCCAAAATAACTGATCAGTCAGTTCAGTCAACTAACTCTCTTGACCAATCACATCACTTGCACATGAATTGTCCTTCTTCAATCAAATTTGAGCCACTCTTTTTGTTCGATCTCGACCGTCGATTTGAGAGAGATTTCTATAAAAGAGAAACTTTTTTCCTTCACAAAGGATCCTAACTTTTTATCTAATGTTATTATGCTTCATTTTTGTCTTAGCTTCCTTGCAATCTTAGCATAACTTTTATTGTTGTTTACTTTTATGTTAATCATGCAAATCTAATCTAAGATCATATTTCAATTGGTGTTTTAAAATCAATCTTACACACTTTAATTGGTGCTCAAAAACTGAATCTTAATTAACTTTGGATTAACTGCATCTGCATAATTATCTTAGATCATTTAGCATAGTTTTTAAATCCTTCATTTAGGTCTTCGGTGTAGTCACTGAGCTTGTGATGATCTGAGAGAAATCTCATACTCCTACCTACTAGGAGGCAACAGGTCAATTCATTCACACATGCAGGATGAATCAATCTATATTCATTTATGTATGTGATTGAAGAGCAATGACCATGTTGAAGTGTATGGCTAAATTAGAGTCCCACATTTAGCTATCACACTAATCTGCTAGAAAAGAGGAGCAACCTGAGAGTGGATCATAAACATTGATGAGGAAACAATGAAGTCTCAACTGCGATGAGGAGAACCATTATAACACCATGGGATATGCATGCTAAATTGAAGGAACTATCATTTCAGGGAATATAGGAACACAACTATGCTATATTCTCTATGGTCAATACTCTATTGAAGTGGTTATCCAGTCTTTATGATATTCTTTCATGGGCTGTTACATTCTCCTTTCTTTATGGTGTGAATCAGTCAGACCTTATCTTTATGTTTTAAATAAATATCAATCCTCTATATAAAAGGATATGATTGTTAGATCGTAGTTCTAGTTTTTGGATGATACCATTGTTGCAATTGAAAGAAAAGTTACTCTTTTAGTTTTGTGCATTGTTCACTATGATGTAATCATTTTTTCTAGAAATATAATGAAGGGGTGATTTTGAGTTATATTTTGTGTTAGTAGTTAGCAGAATTTGACCAAGGGGGGCCACTTGGAAGGTGTATTAGAGTAGACCAGGTTAAGCTACTTTAATTATTTACAGCATTTAAAGTAGAATTTAATGTTTCCTCCTGCAATATTGTAACTTATATATGTTCCTGTAGCATCTGCAAGGATAATTATAGTGAATGCTTTGGGTTGATAGAATAGGTTAAAGTTGAGCTTACAGTTGTCAGCATTAATTTAATTAAGTAGTCGTGTGTGTTTACTTTCTTGTAGCAATAGCATAAGTCTCTTTCATGTATTTTCCTTCCTGCAGCTTAAGTCATCTGACTCTATGAGAGACTTAGTGCACAAATCGTGTTGTCCCATCTCAAGTATATTTCCTTGGGTTGACATTTCAAATGCACTTTATGATAGGGAAAATGATCCTTAGTTTGAATACACTATTCCTAGGAGAAGCTTTGGCATGATTATTATTACCTATTGTTGGGTTGTTCATTTTTTGCGTTGTTGCCGGGGATGGTGTCAAGTTGAGAACCTTATTGACTCATTTTCCATTTTTTAGATAGATCTTTGTTGTTTTTTAGATAGTAGCTTGCAGTCTTGAACTTGCTTCACAAGTTTACATAATTACTTGCATGCATTGAAGAGGAAGAAGACGAGATGACCACAGCAAATTCCTCCCAAGAGAATATGTTAATTTGAATGAAGAATTTGAAAATTCCCACATCCTTGTTCATATCATCATCTTCGTTCATTCTAGTTCATCTGTACAATATTCATACACTTATGTTAATCATCATACAATAGTAATAACCATTCTATTTTCTCCATAGAAACATATTTTGACATCAGTGAAAAAACATGAATGTCAACAACATTAGTAGTACGCAATTCTAATATCATTCAACAATAATCCTTTTTCTTACGTCGAGGCTTTTTGAGGCAGGCTTCTTTAATGGCTTTCCCATAAAGAGGAACATCTTTAATAGTTTGAAATAGTAGAATCTAGATATGTATGTTTTTCAATTGGTCAAGGATATCAAATGGTGTTTCTTCCTGGGGTATAGGTTTGTCCATACTAAGCCTTTGAGGAAAAAGAGGACTAACTAAGGTGTTAGCACCAATTTGACTTGATATATTAGCTGGTGGGATAGTATTTTGTAAAGTAGTTTATGGAAGTGGTGCTGATGTTGCAAGAAGGTCTAGAACTTCCATTATAATAGGAGTTTCTAGTGCAGGTAGAGTAGTACCATATCTCAATTGAATATTAGTTATTTCTAATGCATAGGCAGGGTACTGAATGAAGAATATTAGAGTTCCTACAAATGTTTTAGTGAAGACTAGTTTATGGATTGTGATAGTGATGCTTGACAAAGTGAGTCTCTGTATTTTGGGGATATCTTACAGGTGATGATGATTCAGGTTTAGTGATCTTAAGAGATGACAGAAGGTATATTAAGGAATGTTTTTTGTTGATCGCAAGTCATGTGATTTTTGGTGATGTCACATGTGGCATGTATTCTGTAGGAGAACTATTTGCGTCCGACTTCATAGATGTAGTGTGCATTGTGGATTGCAAGCGTGGATTGTAGATCTTGGATTATATCTAATGTATTTTAATTGATGTTTACTTGTTTTTGGTACCTTGTGTATCTTAGCAAGGGGTTAAATAATTATTTTTATATTGGGAAAGCTTAATTGGCCGACCTAATCAATTATTATAACAGGGTATATATGAGAGATATTTTCTTTTGAAAAGGTGTGATGGATGAATGATGAGAAAGTAATTGAAAAGGAAGAGAAGTGTGGAAGTTACGAAGCTTGATTGGTTGTTGGATGTAGAGAAGAGTTTTTTATTATAGTACTTCATTTGAACTGACCAAGCAAAGGAAGTTTCTATCAGATAGTTCACTGGATTGTATATATCTTACATACACTTGTTCAAATTGTAAATTATTGAGGGTGGATTTAACCTTCTTTGGGTAGTGTGCTTGGGAAGTAAGCCCACTATTACTCTTGACTCCTAACAAGGTTTTTCCTTTAATAGGGACTATGTATTGTAATGTTGTAATAATCTCCTATCAGGGATACTATACTCTTAGTACATCATTTGAATTGAATTTTTGGTTTATAAAGTTTAATGTTTAATAATCTATCTCACAACTGATTCACCCCCCCTCCCAGTTTTGTTTGTGGACTGTTATTCCTAACAATTGGTATCAAACCAGATGGTCCTTAGAGAGAAACCTTGACAGCTTGAGGTGATCCTAAAGATGACTTACTATAGGAAGGATAGTCTGAAATTTGATCTTGAAAACTTTGACATTTGGAAGAACAAGATGAGAACACATTTTCAATGTTTGAGAATCAACTACTAGATGATCACGAAAAGGAAGGAAAATATAAAGACTGGGGTTGAATTGGATAAAGCTACTAAAGATGAAAATAATTTACTTTCATGTAACATGGTTGCAAAGGAATCATTTATCAGTGCACTTTCTGAAGGTGAATTCATAGAAGCAAAAGACTTAGATTATGCACATGAAATTTTAACAATATTGGAAGCACTATATAAAGGAGATAAGTTTACAAAACAAGTGAAGCTAAAAACCTAGAAGAAAAAGATGGAATCATTGAAAATGAAAGATGATGAGAACACTAGAGCATATGCACAAAGAATTACTAAAGTGGTTACTAGAATCAGTAACTTTGGAGGTACTTACAGTGAGGAAGAAGTGATTGTGAAGATTCTTAGATCTCTAACACCTGCATAAAAAACTAAAGTACAAGCTATAGAGGAGATTATACCTTTGACAGCAAACTTCAGTAGAGAGATGTTGATTGGAAAGCTAACTACTTTTGAGGCCAAAAAACTGGGAGATTCTCTACCTAAAGTTGAGTCATCATTCAAGGAGATTGTGCATAGAAACAAAAAGACCTTATTTGGAATTACAAGCACCAACAATAGTGACTTGAGAGAAGAACTTGGAGACTATGCTGATGAATGGGAGCATATACAGGAGGAAGAAAGAAAGCTAGATGAAGTGGTATCCCTAATCACTAGAAGATAAAAGAAAGGTAAAGGTACATTTGAAGGTAAGTTACCTTTGAAATGTTTTTCATGCAACAAAATAGGTCATTTTGCATCTCAATGTCCTAAAAGGGTTCCAAAACATAAACCTAAGTTTTACAAATCAAAGTATTCAAAAGACAAGGAATGGTATTATGCTAGTGAAGGTGTTTCTAATGATGAAGTTGTTGACTATGATGAAATTGGATATATTTCTATTAAGGATGATGAAATTGGATTTATTTCTATTAAGGATGATGAACCTATACATGAGGAAAAATCATTAGTATCTCGTGTTGAAAATAAGTCTGAATGGGTTATAGATAGCGGTTTTTCACATCATATGACTGGAGATAAAAAAAAAGCAAGTCTGTTAATTTGAAAATATATGGTGGTGGTGTTGTTATATTTGGTGACAATAATCCTAAGTGTATCATTGGAGTTGGATCTATGTCTCTAGATGGAAAAACTAATACTGACAATGTACTGCTTGTTGATGGACTTAAGCATAATCTGTTGAGTGTTGGATAGCTAGTGGACAAAGGTTATCAATTGAAATTTATTAATGGCAAAATGTTCTATCACAAGTAAATTAGGATACTTGATCACATTTGGTACTAAATCTAGAGTTACTTTATTTGAATTGAATACATCTGAGGCTTCTTGTTTTATTGCGAAGGTTGATGATAGTTGGTTATGGCATAGAAGATTTGGTCATGTTAACTTTGATTTCTGAAGGCAAGTATGACTAATGCAATAAGAGATCTACCTAAGATTGTAAAACCATCCAACACCATTTTTAGAGAGTGTGTTATGGGGAAGCACACTAGAAGCAATTTTAAAAGAAAATCTTATTCAGAAAAAAGGAAGTTGGATCTAGTACATATAGATCTGTGTGGTCCTACAAGAGAAAGATCTTATTGTGGTGAAAGGTATTTTATACTTTTTGTTGATGACTTTTGTAGAATGATGTGGATTACATATTTAAGAGAGAAATCTGATACATTTGAAAAATTCAAGATATTCAAAGCAATTTGAGAATGAATTAGGTTTGAAGATAAAATGTTTGAGATCAGATAGAGGTGGTGAGTTTACTTCAGATTTATTTAATACCTACTACGAAGAGCATGGAATATTAAAATAGACATCTTCTCCTAGGACACCACAATAGAAAGGGATAGTAGAGAGAAGAAACAAAACAATATTATATGCTGCCAGAACTATGCTGTTGGAAGGAAATGTATCACATGTTCATTAGAGAGAAGTTGTTGGTACTGTTGTGTACACCTTGAATAGAATTCATAATAGAGAAGGTACAAGTAAGAATCCTTATGAATTATGGTTTGATCATACTCCTACTGTAAAATATTTTAGAATATTTGGAATTAAATGCTATATCAAAAGAGATGATGAGATAGGGAAGTTTTTTTCTAGAAGTGATGAAGGTATCTTCCTTGGTTTTTATACTAAGAGAAAAGCATATAAATGTTTCAATCTGAGATTGAGGAAGTTTATTGAAAGAACTAATGTGAGGATAGATGAAAAGTTTTAGATTCAGGAAAGAATGTATGACTGTGGTCAGATTGTAGAGATAAAAGAGGTCACTAGTGATCCTGCAGAACCTTTGGAGATTGGTGATGAGATTGAAGATGACTCAATTGAGCTTACTAAGGCTCCTAAGACTCTGATTTATGTTAAGAAGAACCATCCTAAAAATCAAATCATTGGTAATGCAAGTAAAGGAATGATGACAAGATCAAAAGTAAGAGATGAAATTTTTTTGATTTCTCAAGTTGAGCTGAAAACTACTGATGAAGCATGTAGAGATGAATCTTTGACTAAACCTATGCATGAAGAACTAGAACAGATAAAGAAAAAAATACTTGTGAATTGGTTCCAAAACCTAAAAACAAAAAATGTGATAGGAACTAAATAGGTTTTTAGAAACAAAATGGATGAAGAAGGAACAGTGGTAAGAAATAAGGCTAGAATAGTTTGTAAAGGCTACTCACAACAAGAAGGCATAGACTTTGAAGGAACATTTGCTCATGTTGCTAGGTTGGAATCTGTGAGATTATTTCTTTCTTATGTTGCACATAAAGACTTTAAAGTATATCAGATGGATGTGAAATCTGCATTCTTGAATGGAGATTTGGAAGAAGTATACATAGAGTAACCTAATTGATTTCCTTTGACAAAAGATGAATACATGGTTTGTAAGTTGAAGAAAGCATTATGTGGACTAAAACAAGCACCGAGAGCATGGTATGCAAGACTAGACAGGTATCTATTTCACCTTGGTTTTAGAAAAGGTAATGTGGACAGTAATGTATATTTAAGAACTGGTGAAGATGGAATCTTAATCATAGAAGTTTTTGTTGATGATATCATTTTTGGAGGCAATGATAAAATGACTAAAAATTTCTCTAAAGAAATGGAAAATGAATTTGAAATGTCAATGATTGGTGAGATGAATTTTTTTGGGGTTTGCAAATTAATCAGAATAAGAATGGTATTTTTATATCTCAGAACAAGTACCTTAAGAAAATATTGAAGAAGTTTGGAATGGAAGATTGTAACCCTATTGGAACACCCATGGCGACTGGTTATAAACTTACTAATAATGATGAAACTCATAGTGTTTTTTAGACAAAGTACAGATCAATGATTGAAGTTCTACAATATCTAACTCACACCAGAACAGATATTTCCAATGCAGTTGGAAATGTGGAAAGATATCAAGAAGATCCTAAAGAGACACACCTTGCTTCTGTGAAAATAATTTTTAGATACTTTAAAGGAACAATAGAGTATGGATTATGGTATGAAAAATCGGATGACTTTATTTTATAGGCTTATACTGATGCTGATTGGGCAGCTAGTGTGGATGATAGAAAGAGTACAAGTGGTGGGGCATTTTTCCTTTAAAAAAGGCTGGTTTCATGGTTAAGTAAGAAGCAGGACTATATTTCTCAGTATGATGTTGAATCGAAGTACGTTTTTGCTACTATAAATTGTACACAAGTTGTTTGGATGAAACAAGTGCTGAAGGACATTGGAATCATTTTTGAAGAGCCAGTGGTTATTCATTGTGATAACACTAGCACAGTGAATATTTCAAAGAATCTTGTAATGCATTCAAAGACTAAATATATTTCTATTAAGTATCATTTCTTGACGGACAAGGTAGTAGAGAAAGAGATTAGACTTGAGTATGTCAGCACAAAGGAACAGATAGTAGATATATTTACAAAACCTTTTCCAAAAGATTATTTTGAGTATCTCATAAGCATGCTTGGGTTGAGATCCCATCCTTGTGGTATTTAATTAATGCAGGCATGCATCATTCCAGTGGCTTTCAGAGCTATATCATTTTTTTGACTTGATGTATGGATCCACTCCTCAGGGGGAGTGATCGCAGGAACACTATAAAGCACATTTGGGTGATTTTGCACCTAGATATTAGACATGAAGATTTGAAAAAGATACACCTTATAGAAGAATAAATAATATTTATGGCACCCTATGCCATTGTTGTCAAATGGGGAGAGTTTCCATGTGAAAATCCCTACTGCTTTAGGGAGAAATGTGTTGAGGATATTGAGAAGATTGTATTAAGAAAGAGTACTTTTTGGTTGATGGATTTTCTCATATGTTGCCATTAATGCCAAAGGGGGAGATTGTTGATTGATATTAGAATTGGGTGCTACTAATGTTGTTGGCATTCATGTTTTGTCACTCATGTCAACATATTTTTCTATGGAGAGAACAGAATAATTATTACTATTGTATGATGACTGACATAAGTGTACAGACACTATACAGATGAATCAGAATGAGAGAAGATGATGATATGAACAAGGATGTGTGATGATCTTATTTTGAAGATTGTGTGGCTTAATATTTCATATTGGATTTGTTACAGATATTCTAGTGAAGACTAGTTTTTGGACTATGACAGTGATGCCTGACAGAGGGAGTCTCTGTGTTTTGGGGATATCTTATAGGCGATGATGATTCAGTTTATGCAAGCTTAAGAGATGATAGAAGGCATATTGAGGAATGTTTTTTTTATCCCAAGTCATGTAATTTTTGGTGATGTCATTTGTGGCATGTATTCTAGAGGAGACCTATTTGGCACCGACTTCAGAGATGTAGCATACATTGTGGATTGTGAGCGTGGATTGTGGATCTTGGATTATATTTGATGTATCGTAATTGATGTTTACTTGTTTTAGGTACCTTATATATCTTAGAAAGGGGTTAAATAATTATTTTTATATTGGGAAAGCTTAATTGGCCAACCTAATCAATTATTGTAATAGGGTATAGATGAGAGATCTTTTCTTTTGAAAAGGTGTGTTGGATGAATGATGAGAAAGTAATTGAAAAGGTAGAGAAGTGTGGTAGCTGTGAAGCTTGATTGGCTACTGGATGTATAGTAGAGTTTGTGATTATAATACTTCATTGGAACTGACCAAGAAAAGACAGTTTCTATCAGACAGTTCACTGGATTGTATATTTCTTATATACACTTGTTCAGATTGTAAATTCTTGAGGGTGTCTTTAACCTTCTTTGGGTAGTGTGTCTAGACAGTGAGCCCACTATTACTCTTAAATCCTAATAGGGTTTTTCCTTTAACAGGGACTATATTCTGTAATGTTGTAATAAGCTCCTAACAAGGCTAAATCTTTTAACAGGGATACTATACTCTCTGTACATCATTTGTGGGTGCTAATTCCCATCCGGGTTTTACCTTTAATAAGATTTCCTTGACAACAAAGGATTGTGTTATTGTGTTGGAATTTACCACGTCATCATTTGAATTGAATTTTTGGTTTATAAAGTTTAATGTTTAATAATTTGTCTCACAACTAGTTCACCCCCTTCTCAGTTGTGCTTGTGGACTATTATTCCTAACAAGCCATTAAAGAATCCTGCCTCAAAAATCCTAGACATAAAAAAAAGGTTCCCCAAATAGTACATGTTATAGGTCAATTTGTAGATATTATTTTGGGAAAGATATTCATTCCAAAGTACTCTAATCCTGGAAGCCCATTTGTTGATATTATATTTAATGGCCAGTCTGTGAAGAATACTCTAATAGATTTGGGAGCAGCTATAAATGTTATGACTAAGGATACCATGCATAGCTTGAGTATAGAGGGACTAAGGACCACTCCAATAGTCTTGCGATGTGCAGATAGTTCTACTATCACCCCAGATGGCATAATAGAAGATATAGTAGTCACATTGAATTCCTGGGAATATCATGTTGACTTCCTGATATTATTACCTAAGGTTAATTTTGTTGGTTATCCATTTATCCTTGGACAACGTTGGTTAGCCACAACTGATTCTAATATTAGTTGCAGATCAGGTAACATGACATTCTCAAATGGCACGGAAATCAATAAGTTAGCATTATATCCTCCTGCCCAACCACAACCAAATTTGAGAACTCCTATTTGGCCAGATTTGGGAGACGAGGAAGAAGAGATAACCTTTGTTTCTCAACTAATGATGTTACATAGACAATCATTCCTGAAATTGCAAGAAGATGATGATGTGATTCAAAGTATCCTTACCAATGATTGTGTCACAGAAAAGGATATTTCTGAAAGCTCTATTTTGCAGTTGTCTACCTATGAGAACTATGTTTTTCTAGTAGAACCTGATATTATCCTTCAATTACTACCCTGTGAGATATCTACAAACCCAATACCTATAGCATCAATTTTTGAGCTAACAACTAATGTGGAGCTCTCTCCTAGCCACAATCTACATGTTAACAGTAAACTGCCACCACAAAATTAGCATTGTTAACTCAACTCCTTTGTAAACATGAAAAAATATTTTTCTTGGGACTATGGAGACATGAAAGGCTTGAACCCAAAATTCTATACACAGAGAATTTACATCAATGAAGGCAGCCTACCACTTCGCCAACCTTAGAGGATAATTAACCCAGCCTTAAGAGAAATTGTAAAGAGTGAGTTGTAAAAGTTGTTGGATGCTAGTTTTATTTATCCAATCTCAGACAGTAAATGGGTTTCACCTTTGGTAATAGTCCCTAATAAGGGGGGTAAATGGAGAATATGTGTAGATTAGAGAGAACTAAAAATGAAGCAAAGAAAGATCATTTTCCCTAGTCATTCATCGATCAAGTTCTAGATACTTTAGCTGGTCAAAAGTACTTCTCTTTTCTTGATGGATATAGCGGATATAATCAGACTAGCATTGCTCTAGAGGATCAGGAAAAGACAACATTTACATGTCCTTGGGGGACATATTCATTTTATGTGTTACCTTTTGGTTTATGTAATGCTCCAGCCACTTTCCAAAGGCTTTTAATCAGCATCTTTGTTGATATCTCACATGATTGCATGGAAATATATATGGATGATTTCACCACATTTGGTGTTACTTTTGAAGAAGATTTGAAGAACATGGAAAAAATTTTAATCAGATGTAAAGAACACAATATGTCCCTAAACAGTGAGAAATGTTTCATGTTGATGCAAGGAGTGGTGCTAGGACACTTCATCTTAGAAGCTGGCATCCAAGTGGACCTTACAAAAATTGAGGTAATTCTTACATTTCCTACACCTACTAAGAAAAAAGATGTTAGATCCTTTTTAGGACATGCTTGTTATTATAGACACTTCATTCAAAATTTTAGTTAAATAGCTAGTCCACTATACACCTTACTTACAAAGGAAGCTGAGTTACATAGACACCAGCCTATGAAAAATATTTCCTGCAACTCAAGTCCCTTCTTACAATAGCACCAGTACTTAGTGGGCTGATTGGTATTTTCCATTCTATATACATACAAATGCTTCTGACTATGCAATAGGTGGTGTCTTAGGCCAGAAATCTAATAACCTTGAAAATGCTATTTACTATATCAACAAAATTTTACACGGGCCAGAGTTAAGTTATACAATCACTGAAAAATAATTACTGGAAGTAGTCTATGATTTGAATAAATTCTTTCATTTTGTAATAGGTTATCCAATCTTTGTTCATACTAACCATGTAGAAATAAAATATCTTATGAACAAACCTGTCATTTTAGGTAGGCTAGCAAGATGGCTTCTACTCTTACAGGAATTTGAGGTAAAGAAAATATTGTAGCTGATTATTATCAAGACTCTAGAATGATGTCAGTAATACCTCTGTGATAGATGATACATTCCCTAATGAAAATTTTTTCCATATTGTTGTCAAGAGCCCATGGTATGCTAATATATCCAATTACCTGTAGTTGACAAGATGCCTACACATTTCTCTCCTAAGGATAGAAGAATGCTCGTTGAGACAATTTTCTTGGATTCACAATACATTGTTCTATACTGGTCCAGACCAAGTCATGAGAAGGTGTGCATGTGGAGATGAAACATATGATATCCTCCATGCTTGTCACGATGATCCCTATGGAGGAAACTTTGCAGCTAAGAGGACAGCTCTGAAAATATTAACAACAGGTTATTATTGGCCCACACTTCACAAATATGCATCCAATTATGCCAATAAATGTGATAAATGCCAACGGATGGGCCTTCCAACAAAATCAAATGAAATTCCTTTACATCCACAAGTGGTTATCACACCATTTGATAAGTGGGGCATAGATTTTAATGGTCCTATAGACCCCCCATCTAATGGAAAGTAGTACATTATGATATGCATAGACTATCTAACAAAATGGGTCAAAGTGAAGCCAATGAAGCATGCACATGATCATAAAGTAGCAGAGTTCCTGTATGAAGAAATATTCACCCGTTATGGTGTGTCGAGAGAGATCGTAACTGATCAAGGAGTGCAATTCACATCAAACCTAATCACAGCACTCATGAAATAATACAACATAAGACACAGGAAGTATAGTTCCTATCATCCACAAGCCAATGTTCAAGGGGAAGTCACTAACAGAGAAATTTAAGAAATTCTCACAAAAATAGTTCACCTCCACCACCATGACTGGAGCAGCCACCTTTTAGAAGTAGTCTGGGCATACAGCACCACATGGAAGACAATAACAAGATTCACTCAATTTAAATTGTTATATGGGAAAGCATCTATGTTTCCCATTGAGTTCGAGAATAAAACATTGCATACTGCACTGAAGCTAAACATTGATCTTCTTGCAGCGCAGTGAGACCGTCTGCTACATCTCAATTCATTGGATGAGATGAGAAAATATGCATTGGAGTGCATAGAGATAGTCAAAAAATAGAGAAATAAATGGTATGACTCCCACATCAAGAATAAACAATTTCAAGTAGGTGATTGGGCACTACTATTTGATTCTAGATTTCAAGAAACACTAGGCAAATTACAGACAAGATGGTTAGGCCCATATGAAATAGATCGTGTCTTTGACAATGGAGAAGTCTAGATGACAACAATTGATCTAGTGTATTTCAAACTATTGGTCAAAGGGAATCAACTTCATCTATACCATCAACCCCATACTAAGGATGACTTCCTATAGTAATCTAGAGACACAACTCCACAAGATAATAGGTAATACTTCCTGCAGCATAGGGTACAAACCTTCTTCCTACAGCTTCAACCTAATGATCCTTCGTGTATGCTCATAATTAAAACTTAATTTTCTAATGAAGTTTCATTCTCTACATTCTTCTTTCCAACCCACTCCACTTCTTTACCTTCCACCCACACATCCTCTACGTCATCACATCTTTGCATAATTCTATGCTTTGACTAAGAGCCCCATACGCATACCTTTGCAGTACTTGTTCCATTCTCTTCACCTTATTCACGCATGTAGAAACAAAATGGAAGGTACAAATTTTTAGTTTTTTGCACTTTTAGTACACACATTTCAGTAATTATATCTAATACTATCCATATCTATAATTTGGCATTACGCCAGTTTCTTGTCCCATGCTACGTGTGACAAGTGTGGACACTTGTCATAATTTCATAGGGGGCAGGGAAGTGTATTAATTTTTTTCCATGTCACTACTAGTTGTACCTATCATTCTTCACAAGATTATCTATCACTTCAAATCTATACTTGTGCCTTGTTTCATTAAGTCCTTTTATTTTTTGCACAAGTGTCATACCATAATTCCCAAATATCCCCAATTTTTGACTTTATGTGACCCTAAAAAAACATAATCAAGTTATGTGTGAAATATTTGCACTTAAAGCTATAATTCCTTGCCAAAAATGTCAATATTTCTCTTTTTTTCAAAAATAGAGATTGCAAGAAAATATGTAGTGTTAAGTGCAGTTAGAAGCTTAATTTTAGGGTGTTTCAAAAAGAAAGAAGATTTGGAAATTGGGAAATTGTAGAGCAGAGGAAATTGTGAATTGACAAATTGTTGCAGAAATTTGAAGGAACCATTTGGAACAATGGGAGGGCAGTTGATGCATCATGAGCTAGTATTCCATACCATCCTGCTCACTGATGTAGAAGCAGTCTTGGGATTCAATGCTTGTGGATGGATTAGGTATTTCCTAAAATTGATAGAATTTGATGAGGAAGTGGCCGCAGAATTTATGAGCATATTTGAGGAAGGAAAGGAAAATGTATGGGGTTTGACAGTTTTGGAAATAGAGGAACGCATTGCAGAAGTGATTGGGTTTCCTGCAATTGGGGAGCATAATCCTAATGAACACAATGCTAGGTCAGCTTGAGCTCAGTTCACTCTTCCTTCAGACCCTTCATTGGAGATAAAAAAAAATAGGTTAGCAAGTTCATGTCACTTATTCCCCCATTCAACGAGTTGGAAATGCACAATATAAGGTACCTTACTAGTGAGGGAAGGTTTTACCATTTTCATGCACACCATTTTAAATTGCTTATCTATATTATTAGGCATAATTTTCCAGTAAACCCAAAAAGGAAATACAAATTTTGTTTCTCACCATGCCCTAATTAAATTTTTAGTTAAAAAATCCCATAGAGGTGTGTCTCCCTTGCCATGGGAAGAATTTTTTGGTTTAAAACTTTGCAACCCCAGGAAAAACTTGTTGAACAACCTATTAATGATAGTGCAACACCCTTCGAGACAGTTGATGAAATAGCTACCCAAGAAGGAGAACCTAAAAATCTTGAGGAAATTAGACCTTCTCCTACTCCCAAGGGCAATGTACCTCCCTCTTCCCAGAAGAAAGTAAAAATAAAAGTTGGTGAAGGAACTTCAGCTCCTGCGAATGAACCACAAAACCCTATAGTTTCAAAAAGTAAGAAAAGGAAGTCGGCTCCTACCATAACTACTCCTACAGAAGAGAGACTGAAGAAAACTATTAAAAAGAAAGTTGTGGAGGTTACAGAGACTCCCTTGTGGAGAATTTATAGGATGAGAGGGAAAATTCTATTAAGTTTCCCTGAATAGTCAATCTGTTCCTTTAGAAAAACCTACCACAGAACCCCATGTTGAGTATGTTCCAGATAATTCCCCAGTTCAACCAGAAATTCTAGATCTTTCTCAGAATTTAAATGATTTAAGTGATAATGAGACTCCCACATATCAGAGTGAACTTGGATAAATTCATCAAAGTGTTCAAGAAGGTAATCAGGAAGAACTTTGGTTGCCTCAACCATCATCTCACTCTCACTTTCAAAATACTCTATTACCTTTTCGGAGAACTTGGTTCACTAACTATTTAGAGAAGGCCTATAGAGAATAGATCGAAGGAGACAAAATACTCAGCCAAAAGAGTTTGGCCTGCCTACTCTGCAATCTGTTCTTTTTGGTTTGTACAATCAGTTTGTTCTTAATACAACTCCATAGAAGGAAGGGAGGAATAAGATGCAAAGAGTTATTAATAATCAAAAGGAGGAAATAGAATACCTGAAGGAGAAAATAAAGAGACAAAAACAAAAGATGGACCATGCCTTAAAATTGGGTGACCAAATTATAGCTTGCAGACCTCCTCCTAGAGTATATGCCATTTTCTTGAAAGATAAATTCCTCTTGTTTCAATTAATTATGATTATACAAGATAAATATTCTAAGTTTAAGACAGCTTAGGAATTCTATGGTTTTTACCTAACCCTTCCTGTCTGGAAACAAAACCTGCTTTTTGAATTGTATCTCCACAAATTCATAATCTGTGAATAGACTAATTGGAATCCCTTGCTTTACATTAGAGACATACATCTAAGAGCCTTGATGTCATGGATGCAAAATGAAACCAATTATGAGAGGAAATTAGATAATAATAGGAACCAAGAAAAATCAAAACAACTACCCTTGAGGGTTGAAAGTAGTAAGCTCGATGTTCTACTAAGGGACTACTTCAGTCTCACTTATGGGAGCACAAAATCAGAAACCGGGAATAGAATTTTTGTTGTCAGAGAAGAAGTCTACACAGAGTATCAATGGATGTCCTACTTCACATTTCAAAGAGCCCTAGCTAGTGCTAGAAATAGATGGAATAGGTTTCCAGAGGTTTTTAAGAAGGTTGAACCACATAGTCCTCCTAACCTTGAAGCAGCAATTCACCGGGCACTTAAATACATACAATTAGGAAGACAAATCCAATGTGAGCTCTAGTATCCCTTGATAATTCATCCATCAATGATTCTATGGCCCCTAAATGGCATTAATGCTACAAAATTGGACCAGCTATAGGAATATTATAGGATGGACTTCTGGGAGAAATCTAGAGGATTCTATTACACCTTCAAAAGTAGGAGAGGAAAGATTGAAATTGGAGAATTCTAAGGAGTTACAAAGAAGTGTAATGCTTGAGGACAAGCATTATTCTTGTAGGGGGTAGATGATGGGGCAATAATTTGTCTCTATTCTATATAAATTTTATGCTTTATTTTAAGACATTTCCAAAACACTTGTGAAAATTTTAAGTACGTGAACTTATGATCATGCTATAAGTACAGTCAGAACCACCAAAACCTATGGGTAGATACTAGTGACATACTTTGCTAAATATTATATATATGTCATAGTATTTCATATAATTGTTTGAATGTATGTCCTAACATTTGGATTAAGTTGAATAGTTGAAAACTTAAATATACATGCATGTGCTACTAATCTGCCAGAAAAGAGGAGCGGCTTGAGAGTGGATCCACAACATTGATGAGGAAATGATGAAGTCCCAACTGCGATGAGGAGAACCATTATAACACTACAGTACATGCCTTCTAAATTGAAAGAACTATCATTTTATGTAATATACAAACACAACTATGCTATATTTCCTCTGCGGTCAGTACTCTTTTGAAGCGGTTATCCAAGGAGTAGGAGTATTAAAAGATATCAAATTTAGCCTTGCATACATGCCCTGGTTGCACTTTTATGCAAGACATATCGGTCATTGATCTCCCTCCAAAATTTTCCCTTTTCCTTTCTAGGGACTTCACTGGCAAGGTAGGTGGCTATATAACATCTTATTGGTTCTACATATTTTTAGGACTAGATATGGAATAAAATATTCCATAAAAGTAGAGCCATTGGATCTCAATCACATAGAAACTTCTAAACCTATCGCTATAAACATGAATTGTACACTCCGTGAAGAACAAAAAGAATGTATAATCCATGAATCTTCTACTCTATTAATATAGGTTCCTAATTATCTTTTAGATGAGTGGGCTAATGCTTTTCAATTTGATCCAATACAAGAGGTTGAAGAAATAGGCCTTGGAACCTATTGTATACATGAGGAAAATGCTCCTATTCCCAATATCATGAAATATTATGAAGATATTGATGGATTGTGGAATATGTTCTTTGATGGATCAAGGAATAAGAATTGTTTAGGTGTTTTTATAATTCTTATTTCTCCAAGGCTAGATAAATACTAATTTTCATATAGACTTCATTTTAGTTGCACTAACAATGTGGCTGAGTATGAAGCCTTGATCCAACAACACCAACTTGCATAGAAAAAAGGTATAAAATACTTAAAAGTATTTGGAGACACTTAGTTGGTTCTTAATTATATTAGAAATCAAAATTTTACAAATAACAACCTCCTCAAATCATACAAACATAGAGTTTGGGATCTACTCAAGGCCTTTCAAGATTTCAACATTCATAGTGTTCCTAGAAATCAAAACAAACATGTTGATAGACTTGCAATAGTTGGTTCTCATAATTACATAATAGACCACATTGTAAACATGAAGGAACAATATATCAAACTTTTTTTAAGGCCCGTTGTCCCAAACAATGGTAAAAATTGGCGAAATTTTTTTTCTAATTTACAAATTATTAATTTTCTACAACATGAAGCAGAGTTCTTTGCTAAAAATAAATCTAAGCTAAAAAGACAATATGGAGATTAGATTATGAGGCTCAATTCCAATAAATTACCTAAAGTTTTAGTCACCACTACAATTAGACCAATACAAGAAAATATCTATCACTAAATGGAGCACCTATTCTTATTGCAAAATGCCATTTGGGATAACTAATGTAGGTGGTACATTCCAAAGGCAATGGAAATGGACTTTAAAGGTGTGTTAGAAAAATTTGTGCTAATATATCTAGGTGATATAACTATTTACTCCAAGCATGCAAGAGATAATTTTAATCTTTTGAAGCAAGTATTCATCAAATTCAAAGAATATGGTGTGTCTTTGAATCCTAGAAAATGTGTGTTTTCTACTAATCAAGGAAATCTTTTAGGACACATTGTATCAAAGGATGGCTTGAGCATAGATCCAGATAAAGTGGAGGCTACCCTTTCTCTTCCACTTCCTAGTCACAAGAAGGGACTATAAAAATTCCTTGGTAGGATCAATTTTGTAAGAAGGTTCACTCCTAACCTATCTATATGGTTAAGCCTCTTACAAGTATGTTGAAGAAGAATATATAATTTAGATGGACCAAGGAGGGAAAGGAAATTTTTGAGGAGATTAAAATAGAAATTTCATCTGCTCTTACTCTTGTCAATCCTCATTTTGACAAGTACTTTATCATCTATACACTTGGGGGAGAATCAATCATATCAGTTGTCTTGACATAGCTAAATAAAGAAAATACGAAACAATCCATTACTTTCTTTAGTGAAGGGCTTAAAGAATATGAAGGTAGATATAGATATGTATAAATAAAATTTCTTTCTATCATAAGATCTTTCAAAAAGTTTAGACATATACTATCTAACAACAAGATCCAACTCTTGGTCCCACATGCAAGTGTAAAGGACTTCCTTTTAAATAAGTATATTAGTGATAAAAGAGTTGGACGGATCACCAAAGTCATAGAGTATGACATTGAAATAAAGATCACTAAGCTTGTGAGAAGAAAAGGCCTATGTGAATAAATGGTCTCATCTTTTGAGATGACTAAAGAGGTTGCCCTTATTTTGAAGATGAGAAACCAACTAAGAATGAAAATTAGAATGATTGGTTGTATGACATGACTACCTTCTTGGTAGGAGGGTATCCACAAGGCCTAAACAAAGATAAGAGGAGAAAATTGATATTACAATGTATTCCTTATGCCTTGGTAAATGGTATACTATTTAGAAAGGATTCTAATAGAGTTCTTCTAAGATGCATCAATTCAAATCAGATCGATAGGATTCTAGAATAATTTCATGATGGCTTCTCAGGTGGCCATTTTGTAGCAAGAGTCAAAGCTATGAAGATAATGAGGGTCGGTTACTATTGGCTGACATTATTTATAGATTCTCATCAATGGGTGAGAAAGTGTAAGAAGTGTGCCTTCTTCTTAGGAAAACACATATTGGTTTCCCTTCCCCTTCATCCTATTTAGGTAGATCAGCTTTTTACTCAATGGGGCTTGGATTTTATTGGTCCAATAAACCCACCTCCCAGTTCTAGTCATAAATGGATTTTGGCAGCCAATAATTACTTCACAAGATGGAAATATGTCGTAGCCTTGAAGGATGCCACAAAATATTCAGAGGTGGAGTTCCTTGATGGAATTATCGACACATTTGGTGTCCCTTCAAGCATCATATCAGATAATGCTAAGTCTTTTGTTTTATAATCAAAGGTCCTAGCATACCAAATTAAAGATAGCCTTATGGGCTGACAAAATTACACCCAAGAGAGATATTGGAAACATACCATTCATGTTAGTATATGGGAGAGAAGCAAGGCTTCCTATCTCATTTGATTTTCCCTCCCTTTCAAAGTTATCTCATCAATTGGAGTTAGCTCAAGGTGATGTTATGAGAATCACACTAGCTGAGTTAATGGAGGTAGAGGAAATCATAAATTAGTCTATAAATAAACTTGAGACTCATCAGCAACAGGTCAAGATAAGTTTTGACAAAAGAGGCTACTCATAGAATCTTTAAGTAAAGTGACCTTTTTTTCTCAAATGGGGTGTAAACAGAGCCAAAAAGGTAGACACTCCAAATTTGATACTATGTGGAGTGGCCCATATGTCATATCCAATTGTAAGGAGGCCAACGCTTTTCAGCTATCTAGGCCCAATGGTGAAATTATCTCAATCCCATTCAATGGGATTCATCTTAAATGTTTCTTCTAAAGAAAGGATAAGATTTTTTATATAGTAGGTAGGTTTCCAATTTTCCATAAGTGCCCATGCATATCTATTTCCAAGAAATAGTAGTTTTTGACATTTTGTGTTAAGTTACAAGAAGTTGTAATTTCTTAGTATGACTCCATGTCCAATGGATTGTCAGGATGCTAATCTTAGTACTTAGTAGGAAAGTATCCCCTTGAGTCTCCAAAACTATTGACTTTTCTGTCACCATCAGATCCTTAGATCAATTTTCATCACAGGGTTCCAATTGAGAAAAACTTAAAGAGCTAAATCAATATAGATGCTTCAAATCAAGGATTTTGGTGAAACATTCCTCATGTTTCACCAAAATAAATGTGTGATACTAAACAAAAAAAACCAAAGGATGTGTTTCAGGGTTACGGTATGTGGTTTTCCCAAAATCCCAAATCAAATGTTCATCGAGTTGGAGAGGTGAATATCAACACAAAAGTTCCATTATTTTTTTGATGAGTTATATCAGAATATCATAGTCATTGGTTAATATTTTTTAGTGCATTTTGATGGGTCTTTCTTCTTCTATGTGAGTCATCGACAGGGGTCTTTTCTATATGCATTTTGCATAATTGGGCGTCAGATGATCAGTCGACATGTTTCACCGATGATGCTCATTGGATAAACTTGGGTCATCAGAGGAGACTGAAGAGGGAGACCCGATAGTATTTATTACCCTAATGGGTGGAATTGAGGTAAGTCTTATCGACAAGTAGCTTGGATAGATCGATGAGTGATGATTTGGGCAAGACATCTTTGGGTCTTTCTAAAATTGATAGGTAGAATCCTAAGTGCGTACTTTTTTCAGGGTATGTTGCCCCAATGAATTTCTTCATTGGAATATTTTGGGTGATTGGAAGCAAAAAAAATTCTCATTCTGATGGTATTTTCTACACCAATGGGATTTATCAACAGATGGTTCACTCATGTATAGCTGAAATGGTCATTCTTTGATTATAATCGCTAGAATGATAAATGAGTCTTGTCAATGGGTTCATCAAAAAAGCTATTACCATTGCTTGGAATTTTTTAGGTTCATTCCGATGGACATTTTTATTTTGATAGTTTCTATCAATTCAATAGCTTTGTCCTTATGTTGATATCATCTTGAAGGAAAATAGATTCAGGTCTCCTTCAGTAGGAAAACTGAAGGGATTTCCCAGTGTTCGATGGCTTTGAATAATAGTTAGATGCACCCCTATCTGAGAGGTTGGTTATTGGGGGAAATTTTCCTAATAATCCAAACAATCATTTTGAGCACCAAGGAACATAGGGTCTCATCAGGGAAACTCTCAGTGATAGAAAAATAGAGCATTAATGCTCTCAACAACATCCAGGGACCTGTCTATAGTTGTCAACTTTCAAATATCACTATTACTACAGTATGCTCTTGATTAATTATAGCATCTTCTGGTGTTCATTTATGATCTCTAGATGGCTCTCAAGATTAGTTCCACAAGCCAACAAAGGAAAAGGCATGAATAATTTTGAAACCGTATTTATTGCAAAGTTGTCCCTGGTTGCCAGGGACATTCTTTTGTTGTAGAAACATTAAAATATCTACCTCCCCTGTCACTTCAAATTGTTCTTCTTACATTTGGAGATTACATTTTCTTCTAGTCTGCTCTTCTTTTCTGTAACTTGACCCTATTTGAGGGTTTAATCTTCATGTGTAGTCTAAGTTAAGCCTAAACTCTATAAAGGCAAAGTTTGTATATTCTTTCGAGATCTCTTTTTTCTAGTTCTTTTATATAATTTTCTTCTTTAAATTATATTTTCCTTATTCAATAGGAATTGTTTTTGTTTACCTATTCTTGACCCAAATTAGCTTGTGTAGTATTTTTGCCTTATTATTTGGACGCATTTAATCATTTGTAGCATTGCATGAGTGGGTTAATTCTAAGTCAATAAATCATGTTTAGTGAATATTTGTATTCTTTTTCTTGTTGTATTGGTTCTTGACTTTTCTTTGTGCTAAGGTTGATAAATATAGAGAGTGGTATGATTCTGTGATATTTATTGAAGTTTAAGTGTAGTATTTGGAAATAGTAGATCATGTTCAATCTGGTGTATAACCCCTCTTTTCCCTTTCAATATATCCTTCTCCCTTTTCCTCAAAAGCATTAGTTTAGGTGAACCCTAATTGTAAGGAATTTGGCCTTCTCCAGAGACTCAATCTCAAATTTCAAGTCCCACACTTGGACATTGTTTCCATATTTCACAAGTTTGCTTAGGTTGCTAACCACCACCTAAGCTCAAGTGTAGAATTTTTTGACACAATAGGTTTCCCTCATGGGGGCAGTGTGTGTTTCTTTCCTTTGTCCTTAGTGTCAAAGGGGGGAGAAATATTGAAAGTGTTATTGTATGTGTTAGTAGTTTTGAGATTGTGTTTTTTGTTGATGGATGTTGCCATCAATGACAAAGGGGGATATTTTTGATACGGGGAGTTTGTTGCTAATGTTGCAAATTTTGTGGTTGCGATTCTCATGTTGTAGAGTTTGTTGTTGCAAGGTTGCAATTTTGTTGTTGTATACTCTGTTATTACAGGCTTGTTGTGTCAATATAGATTTCATTGATGGAAACATACTATTTTGGTTGATAGTATTGTGATCATTATTTCTATTATGTTGATATGATTTTCAGGTTATGTTGGTCTAGAGGCTAGTACTCTAGAAGTATGGCACTCTAGAAAATGTGTTCTGGTGGTGTATTCTATGATGATTGTGTTTGACTATCTTCCAAAATTCTCTATTGTTCTGGATAAGGTTTGTGGTAGTATGGTTTCATTTTATTTATTTTTTGGATTGTGCTGATGTGGTCCAAAGGCTTAGTTTCTACTATATTATTATTTTTTGGGTTTTGATTAATATGGATTTTGGGTAACATGTTGTTTGGTCAAGGTAGTGTGTGTGGTGTGGTCCACTTTTTATTCCTCTCTACTGGGGGAATTTTGTGTCTAGACCTATTTCAAAATTATGTTGTTTAAATTGATAATTTCATATTAATGTAATAAAGAGGTTGATTATTATGGATTGGTAAGGAATTTTGTTGAAGAGAAGTTTCATCAGATATAGTGTGTTGGTTTGGAAAAAGTGTGAAGTGGGATTGTGAGTAGAGTGTGTGTGTGTGTGTGTGTGTGTGTGTTGTTAGACACTAGAGGAAATGAACCAAGGGTTTATTCTAGCATTTTCACTTCAGTGGTGGATTTCCTTATCTCTCTTCTTTCTCAAGGAAGTGATCCCTTCTAGGTAGTGACTATTCTTGCAGTGAGTTTCCCATTATAAAAATCACCTTAACCAATGATTTATACATGATAATTAACCTTCTTCATGGTTTTTCCCATATTAGTTTTTCCACATAATATTTCGTGCTCACTATGTATGATTCATATGTGTGATCTTTCATTTTTATATATGATTTTATTAAGTGGACAAAGAATTAATCTTCTATTTCTAGATCTCAGAGATTGATAAAAAAATTATTTGACAACTGAATCACCCACCCCCCCCCATTTTCTAGGAAATTTAAGAGAGAGAGAGAGAGAGAGAGAGAGAGAGAGATGATTCATAAGGAACAATACTTGATGAAGGTTTTATAAAGGGGTTACAGTAAAAGTGGGCTTAACCTTGGAAGAAACTTCGTGGTTAAGCACGCTTGAGTTAGAGTAGTACTAGAATGGGTGACCTTGCAGGAAGTCTTGGTACTTAACCACTATGAGCATCACCTTGATGCAATGAGTGATGTGTGTTACATTCATTCTCATGATAGATGGGTTCTTGTGAACGACTGCTCATGAAACATGGGTCAATGATTTTGACTCAAAAACTACACAGTTGAATCCTGGTAGCAATATAACAATTTGACTTATTGTTGACAATATCTCCTACTTATCAACTGATGAGCATAAAGGGTTTTATATTGAACGGTTCATAAGTCACAAGACTTGCAAAAGGTTTTGCAAATGGGGTTGCAAGAAAAGTGGGCTTAACCTTGGAGTAAAATTTTTGGTTAAGTGTGCTTGAGTTGGAATAGTACTAGGATGGGTGACCTCCTATGATGTCCCAATGCTTCACCTCTGTGAGCATTATCTATATATCATGAGTAATAAGTGTTCAATTTTTTCTCATGATAGATGGGTTCTTGTGATCCATTACTAATGAAACATGGGTTAATGAGTTTGACTCAAAAAGTACACAGTTGAATCCTAATAGAAATATAACAATATTCATCATGTGTAAGAGCTTTTTTGTTTGATATTGTTTTGAGGTATCATTTTTTTCATCAACACAATTGAATATATTGTCTAAATATAATTAGAATTCATCAATATTATCAAGCTTGAGATATAATCTTATATAAATCAACAATATACTTCAAATTAAAATTATTTCCTAGTCATAATTATTGTAGGGAAGGTTGAATACTGCTAGGTCTTGACTAAGTCAAGTCCCTAACAACACAAAACACCATTTGTTTCCCTCTCTTATGTGTAGGTTTTCATATCTAGGAGTAAAGTATTAAAAATATAGAGAAGGTGGACTGAGACAAGAGGATTTAGATACTAAAAAGGTGACTAAGACAATATTAACTATTGACATGTTTCTAGTTAGAAAATTAGTCTAGCACATTTTTAGAGATTTTTCAAAGGAATCATTGAAGCAAAATCCTAGTTTTGGGTCCATGGACGATATCAGTTATGGGCATCACTAGAATAATAGAACTAACCAAATTAGTCCTACCATTTTGAGCCCTAATTTTAGTGATAGGTTTCTCTTTGACTATCCTTTCTAGATTTGTGTCCATTTTCATTTTATCATACATATAGCTCTTTGTTCATGTTGACTAGTACACAATTTCATATCTTTCACCTAGTCCTTGTTACATCAAATAAATTGAATTAAATCTATAGAAAATAAGGATAATTCTTACCCGATTTGTGCCCATCTCTTTCCTACCTCATTAGGTTTGAAGTTGATCCAATTGAATTTTATACTTGAATGTGTGATTATGTGATTAGAATTAATTCCTAGTTTATTCTAATGGATCCCTATTCCACCAACCCACATTTTGTTGAACCCAATGTGCCTTACACTTGCACATTTCTGATTGAAATTTTTCATTATTGAATTCACAAGATATAATTGGTTTTGAATTTCACATTTAATTGCGTTGCTTATTAGCTATATTTATCAAAATCATGTGTTAAATGATGGCTTCTGTCACTTTATATTGCTTGTATTGATCAATTGCATTTTAACATTTTGCATCACAAGGATTTAAAATTTGTTTCCTATATTTACTTTATTTCTTAAATCTTTCATGCATACTTTATTTTTCTATATAATTATAGTCTTGCATATGATCATTAATAGCTTTAATTTCATTAAAACCTCAATGGATGTTTCAAGTGTGACCTTTGATGATTCTCCTAGGAATCATATAGAGATGAATTATCCTTGTGCCTCTCAAATGTTGATCCAAACCTTAAAACCTTTATCACCTTAAAACTGACACATTCCCCTAAATTTTACCTTAGAAATCATAACATTCAAAGACAAGGTGATGTTATATGCATTTCCTTGATGATTTCACCTAATTAAAAATTGAGTGAGAATGAAACTCTAATCAATGAGAAAAGTTCTAAACAAACTTCTATTCCTCAACTCAATATAAGTAATGATGAAGATGTGCATCCTCCTAAAAGGATCCCCACTCCTTCCTCTATTCATCCCTTTGGAACTTTAAATCATACTTACACAACAAAATTTAACGAGGTATATGATAAAGTACCTTCTCCTTTACATTTTCAAACAAATTACAAGCTTGTTTTTTATTCCATCACTAAGCAAGGTTATAGTGGGTAAGGTATTGGGAAGATGTAAAAATCAATTAAAGTCATTATAAAACTTCCAACCCAATACACTAGATAAGGTGTAGGAAATCCTCCTCCTTCCATACCTATGCTTTTGCTAAAGCCTAATCTTCCTATTCCACAAAGGCGAAGACCTATCTTTATGAGAAATATTTTAAATCTAACAAAATGAGTCTACTTTACCATTGTAAATAACAAAAATATCATCTACTCTTCATTAAGGCATAGATACAATGTTAAAATAGGTCATGTAAAAATAATTTTCCTCCATAATTGTGTGATACTTATCCCCTCTTTGATTGTCATGCATTCAAGAGATACATTATAGAACATGTTAATAAGGCTTTAATTTCTATATCAAATGATATTGGAATGTTTCCTGCTAATTAAATAATACCTTAAGCACTTTTTGGTGGTGGATTACCTTTTCAAAGCTCTTTTTATTCATGGTGATAAAATTTTATGTGAAATCATACTTGGCTAGAACCATAATATCCTTGTTATTGTTGTCTCACAATTGGGGGAAAGGATAGTTCTCCCTTTTCCCTCCTTTCTTGGAGGTGTGTATCCTTTATTATGACATCTTAATTTCTTGAAAGTGTATGTTTTTACAAATGATCTCTCTTTTTTTTTGAAATTATGTTCAGTTTTTATAAAGAGCCCATCTATTAGCAATAGGGAAGGTGTCTATTCTTAACCTCCTTCCTTTTTTTCTTTGTGTTGAAGATATTATCTTTTTTTAAGATCTCCTCTATTGTTTGGACATTCATATGCTTATAAAAATATATCTTCCTCCCCTTTTGTAATATATGTATATCCTTTAAAAGGATTACTTTACACTTGTTGCAAGATATATCTTGTACAATAATTTTTTTCTCTTTTAAAGATTGGTATCCTCTTTTAGCTTGGAATGCCTGCATTTTTGTTAAGGATATATCCTTGGTGATGAAGGTGTTTATCCTTTATTTGAACCTTCCTTAAAATATAAATGTGGAGGTGTGTTGACATATTAAGGGGCATGTGACACCTCCTTGTTGTTTTTTCTTGGTTTTGTTTTTAGATTTCCTAAGAGAAATAGAGTGTTTTTATTTATAATATTTTTGTTAGTGTCACTATAGCATCCATTTTGCAATTGTATTTTTGGGTTCCTTGCAAAAAAATGGTTTTGTTTGGTAGTCTTTGAGTTTGGTGCATACATTTTCTTTGTAATATTTAGATTCAACTATCATACATGAACCTTGCTAGACTAGTTTGACTCTAGTTAACATGGATCACACAATATAAGAAACCTTGTTATTCAGTATAATTCATTATCCTCCTTCTATTCCATGGATCACCTAGGATAACATAACTTGCTAGCTAGTGGAATACATGCCTTATAACATGAATCACCCAACATAACACAACTTTTTGGATAGTATCATTTATGGTTTCTCATGGACCCATAGCATAACATGTTGATGCACCCAGGAACTTGGCTTGCAAACCAAAATAAGCCTCTATAAGAACAATGAGAATAAACACAAAAAATTATTTCACCAGTGAATGAATTAATTGGATTGATGTGAATGAGATAATATATAATGTAAAAACCCTAAAATATATAACCAGGTGTGATGAAGCATGGAAAAACAACCTTCAACTACCTTAACAAAAAAAGTAAATGCACCTAACTTTATTAAATTAATGTACAACTAATGCAACTAAATATTAAATATTTGTTACCTAAGTAAAATTTAGTAAATGTAAGTGGGATTAATCCACATACACCAAGATAACACACCTTTCTTGGTGTTTTATCATGGTTTCTCATCTCATCACTTGATGTGTGCTCTTACTCTTTGCATAGGATCGTGTGTTCTCTTCCAACAAAATTATAAGAATGATATTAGTAGTTCAAAAAAAGTTTATCGTCGAGATTGCTTCAACTAGCTGACTTGTAGCCTTTTTTTTATAGTAACCCCTTTTTGTGAATCATTTAATTTCTTTTTATTCTTCTTTTTTTTTCCCTTTTTTGTAAGATCTTAACTTGTTCTCTCCCAGCTTAGTAGCATCTTATCTTTTTGTATCCTTTCTCCCAATTGCCCTATTTCTCCTTTTCTCTCTTATTCTTCCATTTTATTATGAGTATGAGCATAAGTTCATACTCCAGCTAAAGTGGGGGAGAACTATAGTGTTGTAAATTTTAACCCCTTACATTTTTACACTCATTTTTGGGCCCTTTCCTTAGTGTGTATCCTAATTTCTCTTTCCAAACTTATTTCTATCTCTTTTACTATCAAAATAGTGTCATGTACTAGTGTGGATATTGAATCCTATGCCTTGAGCGATGATTGATCCATTTTCTACTAATCTATCCCTTTCTAGATGGACTATGGAACTAGGTTCCATAGTCCTAAGGAACCAAGGTTCTAGGAATCATGGTCCCAATAGAATAAGGTGCTAGGTGCCATAGTATCTCCAAAATGGACCTAAATTTGAATATGGTGATGTTTTAATTCCTTACAATTGTTATTTGATCTTGTTATTTGCATATGGCCATTAGAGGTTAGCCTAATTTATTAAATATCAAAATACCTTGGAAATACTATATAGGAGCGTCCTCTCCTCATTCTTTTTTGTCCTCAAGCATTCCAATCACTTCCTAGAGCAAGTATTATGGGTCAACTTCTTCAATTCTAAGAATTAAGGATAAACAAGTTGTAATATTCATAATGTCAAGGAACCTTCATGTTTGATCTTGTTTCTAGGTTTCATGTTGTCGCATCAACACTTGAGAAGATCATTCAAAGAGCATTATCATTCATCAACATCATCAAGTTTGAGGTATAATCTTGTGATATTCAGCATTGTACTTCAAATTAAGCTTATTTCCTAATCATTTTATTGTAGGGAAGGTTGAATCCTCCCAAGATATGACAGAGGCAAGATCCTACACATTACAAAATACCATTTTTCTCCCTTTTATGTAGGTTTTCAGATATAGGAGTGAAGTGTTGCATATTTAGAGAAGGTGGACTGAGGCAAGAAGACTCAAATCTTGAAAAAGTGTTTGGTACACTGTTGGTTGTTGACATAGTCCATAGTTAGGGAATTAGTCAAACACATCTTCAGAAATTTTTTAGAGGAAGCATAAGAGAGACATCCTCATTCATGCATTATTTCATTTTTGGACATCACTAGGATGATGGTGCAAACTTAATTAGTCCTACCTTTATTAGCTTGATTTTCAATGACAGGTTTCTCTCTGACTCTCCTTTCCATATATGTTTTTTATTAATTTTTTATCACTATAATTTCATTTCTTTTACTTATTCCTTGTTGCATCAAATCAATACAATTCAATATACACAAAAGGAGGATAATTTGCACCCAATTTGTGCTCAACTCTTTCCTACCTAAATAGCTTTAAAGTTGGGATACTTAAACTTTATCCTTCAATGTGAGATGATGTGAATAGGGTCAATTCCAATATTATTCTAGTGGATCCCTCTTCCACCACCCACATCTCTTTTACTATAAATCAATTAAAAATGTAACTTCTCAAGAATCATAGTCTTATAAAATAAAGCACATGCACAAGGTTATCAGCTTAATCAAGTCCAATAATAAAGTACAAAAGGTAAATATGGTAAAATTATATTATTTACATCTTGAAAAAGATAAAAATAATAATAATTGGGTATATATATTAGAAATTTTGAATTTTTATCTCCACTTGTAAGGTTTGGCATGTCCCTATCTCTAAGGCTAAGAGAAACATTTTAGGTCCTTATCTTAAAAATATTGCATTATTTTAGCCTTAGCTTAATATTGTACCAATTATAAGATAAGATTGTCCTATAACCTATGGGTTATAGGTCCATCACACTTTCACATATTACTGTTTCATACTCTTACATCATAAATAGTCATGCATTCTATTTTCTAAAAGCCTTGGAAAATTTATTTGCAATAAACCCATATTTTGAATTCTATAGAGGGAATAAAAAACTTTCATTATCCTTTTCCTTTGAATGTATTTCCGAAATTCCCCTACCTCCCGAAGAGTGGTGCAATTCTATTTTATATTAATTGGATTAATTAACTACATTATATTTAATGTTCAATTTATTTCTTATTCCTTGTGTGGATAATGTGGATATTGGGATATGCTTACCTCTTTGGTTTATTAATCTAAAGACGTGTTAACAAAAAAATTTACGGAATGTTGTCTTTTTAATTTTTTACCAACGTATTTATTATTAGAGCTAGCAACATTTGTATGTCGATCATACTTTGATTTTTTTATTTACCAAAGTTAATATGAAAAAATCTCATATAAATTATACCTCCTCCCATGAGTTATATTACTCTTTCATACTTAGTGCATTATTATCTTACTCTAGTGCATTACAATCATGTTTTTATACCATTTATGAATTTTGTAGGAGCATAATTATACTAAGATATTACATTTTGGGAATTAGGTGTTGTACACCTTTCATAATGTTTATAATGTATTACTTTTTTATTGTGTGGTGCAGCTAGGGGAACCTGAATGGATGTGCATCGATAGGTGATAACATTATTAGGGTCACTTTATGTGTTTTATTGTAACATTGAGATTATATTTAATTTAGATGTCACATTTAGATATAATATTGCATTTATTCAATATTAGAGAAATTGATTTAATAAAGTGGAGACTTAGTTCCCAATATTAAATGGTGGGTCAATGGTTTGTAATCCCATGTTATTAGTCACATGGTTTTATATAATACGAATTGGTTCCTTAATGGGAGCTTATTTTTTATAGAAGGAACTGCAAGGTTAAATGTTTAAGGTTGGCTAGTTGGCTGATTTAGCCAAGGTGTTGAGAGAATATTTTGTTTAGCATTTATGAGGGTTTGAATTATGGCATGGGATATGTAGTTAAATTTTGTTAACATTGACTTCTTACAGAGGACTCGTGATTCAAAGGTTTTTATGGGTGTATTGAAATGTTGCATTGTTGAATAATACATAGATAATGGTGTTGGAAATAATAGGTACTGAGAAGGGGGTGAATCAGGACTAATAAAACTTTCAAACTTCTACTTATACCTTTGAATAGCAGCAAAAGTAACCTCCAAACTATGAAGCATATAAGTGTAACATTAAAGTAAAAGTGTAATTAATAAAGTAACAACACATGCACACACATAACACTTAGATTTTTATTGTGGAAACCCTTGGTCAGAGGGAAAAACCACGGTGGGGATGACACCCACAATCTTCTTACTATAGTAGAAAAGAGTGCTTTGTTAGGAGCTTACAATTTGTCACTTTCTAGGTGACTCACCCTATTAGGATTGACTGATACATTTTTAGAAGTATCTAAAGTCCTATTATGGACTACCTTGTTAAAGGATTTAATCCCACTATTATAGTGTTCACCTGGTTAAGGAACTTAGAATGAAGTCTTGCTAGAGACTACCCGGTTAAGGGATTTTGACTTGTTGAAACTATTAGGAGTACAAAAATAAAATTTGATCTATGATAGGCACTCATGAATGCTAATCAAATCATTTAATGCTCTGTTATTTCTCTGAACCTTATCCTAAACCATCTCTGAAAATGGCTTTGCAATAGTTGTCCAAGATCTTACTTTTCAACACTTCAATTGTTCTTCAACTCTTTTTCTCTACAACATAACTCAGTCAGCAGTTATCATCTTATAGCCTTTCACCTTTTATTTTAAACCTAATTAGGGCTTTTGGTTCCCTCCAAAATAACTTTATCAATCATAACTAACTCATCGCATCATTAAAATCTTACCGTGTCGCCCATAATAATCTTTTGAGTTGTTATCTCCAATGTGAAATAGTTCTTCATTTTCATTGGTCCAAATGTACCTTGGATTCATAATCAGATCTATGCACAACTACCAAATAATTGACTTGTTCAACTATTTAAACAGTGTACTACATTTTTTGTGTTGTCCAGATTCATTGAATCATGCACCGTTGTAACTTATTTCACCAAGTAATCAAAACTTATCATTAACCTTTACTTTTACCTGTTCACTGAACTGACCGGTTGGTATTATTTTCATTTATGACTTTACCGGTGTGACCAAAATGCGCGGTCACAAATCTTATTATACTTTTTGTCTTTACACCTTCCAATGTACCGATAATGAACTTGTCTTCTTTTAGTGATTTGTCCTTCACCTGTTCACCTATTCTCTTGTTCACCTCTCTAGCTTAACTTCTATTTACCTATTGGATATATTTTATACTGGTTGGTATACCTTCATTTACTTACACAAAAATTCCTTACCTATGGAATGGTTTTCCAACAATGACAACCATACCCTGCAAGATCATCATCAATGGCATCTTATCAACATTCTGATATCAACAAATAGATACTTTTAGAGGCTGGGTTTTTCTCTCAATATATTTTTACCAGGGTATATCTTGTGTCATCTTTGATGGGTATGGTGTTTATTCTTTTCCATAAAAATTTTGAGTACTTATTTGCATAATTTCTCTTAAGGTCTATGTAAAAATTATCATGATATGGTTGTATTATTTTTAATATTTGGTATTAGAACCATGGTTGTGGTTTTACAACCCTAGCTTGAGAAGATCTTGTGTTAAAGTTGAATCTATAGATTGCATGATATAATGAAGACATGGAAAGACATGAGAATTTTGTGCAGGTTTCTCTTTGCAAATTTGGGGTTTTGTAGTTGCAAATTTGTGGCCATTTTTTTGTAGGTTTAGTTTTATGATTTTTTTTTGGAAAAGGGTTTCTTTTGGATGTCCATATTGAGTTTTTTTTTGGGTATTTTATAGGGGAGGGTTTGCAAGTCGCCCCCTCAGCAAAAACAAACCTCATTGTTGGACTCAAAGAGCTTGAGGGACAAAATTTTACATAAAAGCAACCTATATAGGTGAAGTAGACAAAAAGGGAAAAATAATTTTCCCACACAACTCTTTCTATTTTCTTACGATCATACGGACATCATCAAAGGAATGAGAGAGAAATAGAAATAAAAAAATCCTACTGTGAAAACCATATCAGACTTATTAAAGTCTGAATATCAAAAAAATAAAATTAAAAAGTATAATCTAAAGTTGAGGGGAGGGATCTGTAGATCCCCTGACCCACTATAAGTGGGTACCTATAGGTGTCAACAGACCAATATTCCCTACTAGATACAACATTACTAGTAGTACTGTGAGGTCCTTACCTACCATACCATCAATACCAAGGGTCCTTGAGGGGACACAACTTGATGGATAACAATTAAAACAAAAAAAAATTATTAAATTAATAAATATTTAAAATTGTTACTCAACATTATATTATGCCAAATTTGAGGTGTATTGGGTCCAAGATAACCACACCCAATTTTATTTTATTTCTTAAATTGAAAATTGCATAATAAGGCACATTGGAGGATTTTTTGGAGTCTATGTTCACTACTTGATTTGTGTGTAGTGTAAAAGGATTTATTTTATTCCACAAGCATAACTCTGACATATGTTGTTAATTTTTTTACTTCTAACAATTTATGGAATGTTGGCTCTAAACACTGTGCAATGGTGTGGTTGTTTTCATTATTTATCATTTTGATAATGAATACTTGTTGAAAGCTAGGTGTACCTTTTTTCTTTGAGAGGTAATTACTTGTGCAAACAAAGTTGAATTTTGGACTTCAAATAGTTGATGGTAAATCTTTTTTAGATCTCTATATAGTGGAAGTTTTAGAATTATTTTGGCATAATTTATTTAGTATTATTATAATATGAGTTGTTTATGGGTTCTCTTGACTATGGTAAATATATGAATTTATGGAAAAATAAATATTGGAGGTTAGAAGTTTGTGTCAATGCATACTTAGTTATATATCTCAAATTACTCTCTTTTGTCATGGTTATCAATTTTTGGTTTGAATTTGTATGTTTCATTGTTGGGTCTACAAGTTGTGCAATGTTGTAGGCAGACTATAATTATTTTCTTGATTACTTCATGATGATCCTATGTTGCATTTTGGAATTTGGAATGGATTTATTGGTTACATATACTCATGGATACTTGGAGACATATGTGAGGATCAAAGTTCTCTTATGGTTTAGAGACATGTTGTTTAGATGGATACTCTTGATGAGGTTTTCAATAGAAATTCTAAGGAGCCTACACCTTGGTTGGACATGAATTCAATATTGAACTATGAGGATATTTTTCTTATTTGAGTCATGTTGTATTGGATGTCTTGGAGGATTTTTCTCATTCCCCACATGGTCCACTCAATGGTTTATCACTTGAGAGGTATTTCCCATTTGTTACTTAAGTGCATTATGATTTATGCTTTGTCTTCTCATACATATGGATGTTGACCTATAGTATCTGGTTTTGGATGGTTTATTTTAGGGTGTATGGCATGTTTATTTCCTTTGAATTATGGTTCATTTATGATAGAATCCATTGATGTGGAGTTTACGAGACGGTATTGGGCTTATTGCCTTGGTTTGGGAATGTTATTGGTTTGATCTTCTTGGTTAGAGAGGCTTACATCCATGTTGGTTACATGATACAAGTGTTTATTTGATCTTATGGGATTTAATCGATGGATTTTATTGATGTTATTCTCCTTGGGATTTTATGGAGGATATCATACTTTACCCAATTTGAATAGACGTATAGGTAGTAGGAAATGCTACAAGTTTTGATTTTTTCAATTTCTCTCTTTCATCTTGGTTATCTTCCTAGATGTTTGGTTTCAAATTACACTAAAATTGAGGTTTGGTTGGAGCTATAGTGATAACTAGTTTGTGGTCATGTATTTTAATATGGGAGATGACATGGAGGTTCTTTATCTTTTTTTATTGTTGACTATGAAGAACTTGGAAGACATATAGAGACCTGTGGTGAGAGTTACAGGTTTATCGGTTTATAGGTTATGCATATTGTTGTGGATGTTCTTTGGTATTACATATAATTTACACCTCCTATATGATTTTATTAGTGGATATTCTGATTTCTTGATCATTTTTAGATTTGAAATTACCTATGCAGTGGGAGTTTCTAGGTGTATATGTGGTAGGCATGGTACTTGGAGATTATGGTTGTATGTCATAGGTTGTATATGTCGATGAGATGAGATTCACTTGATATGATTTGTATAACTATGAGGTATGGTTAGTTGGATGTGTTATCACTTGATATGGGTGTTATTTTAGCTATCTATATTGGTTCCTGATAGCTACTGATGCATATATGATACCTTTGGATAAAGTGTTTGTGTTTGTAATATTAGTTTAGGAAGTTTTGATAGATTGTGTGAGTTATTTTTGGATGGATTCTTATCTTTGTCAAATTGAAGTGGCATGATGGAAGATGAAAACATTCATGTTTGATATGGTCAAATTAATTATTGTTGCAAGTATCTTGATGTAGCACATTGAGCAATTAGATTATTGATGGTATGTTGCTAGAGGGATTATTCCCTTGTTCATGTTTGAGGTTACTTATTGCCCCTTTATGCAATGTATACAAAATGTAAAAGAATGTTGGTAATAAAATGTTGTACACTTTGCATAATGTTTATAATGTAATACTCTATTATTAAGTATGGTGTGCCTTGGGGAACATAGATGGATGTGCATTACTGAGAGATAGCATTCATGTCTTCATGTGTTGTATTATAACATTGGGATTATATTTAATGTGGGTTCCATATTGGGATATAATATTGAATTTATTTAATATTAGAGAAAATAATTTAATAAAGTGAAAAAATTGTACCCAATATTAAATGCAGGGTCAATGGTTTGTAATCACATGGTTTTATGTCATACCACTTGGTCCACTTTTGTGGGTGCTTGTTTCAATAAAAGAAACCATACAGGTAGTTGTTTAAGGTTCACTAGTTCGTTGATTTGGTCAATGGGTTGAGAGAATATCTCATTTAGTATTTGTGAGGGTTTGAAGCATTACATGATATGTGTGGTTATATGGTTTTTCACATAGATTTCTTATATATGACTCATGATTCAAAGGTATTCATGGATGTATTGTAATTTTGCATTGTGGAACAAAAATTGGATGATGGATAATTTTGTAGGTTGTTTTTTTCCCCTCATGATGGTTTTCCTAGGGTATATCTTGTCTCATCCTTAATGGGTATGTTGTATATTCTTTTGCATATGGACTCTAAGTACTTATGTGCATGATTTCTCTTATGGATTATGTGGAAATTATCATTATATGGCTGCATATTTTCCAATATAATGGTACAGTCGTTATTCTCCAATCCTTAGAAAAACATGGAGAATCATATACATCACTAACCTTCTAAAGAGATGACATTAAGAATGAACATTCAAATTTACTCTTTTAGGATCAGTTCTCACCCTTCATTAGACACAATATTGAAAAGAGTTGTTCCTTCTTTTACATTAAATTCCCTTTTTTTGTTCAAAAATCTTTAGAAGATCAAATGTAAGTGTTTTAAATACTCCCATTTCTATCCTTGGAGTTGTTTTTATTCTCATATTGATACATGATATTAATCTCATCAGTCAAACCAACAACGAGAATTTCCAAAAACTTACCTCTAGATTCTTAAGCTCAAATATTATTCTCACATACACTTAGGCTCCTAAAGAAGTAGTAAATTTATTTTTGTTACTTTTATTCCTTTAAAACCACTTGATTATACCCTAATAACTCATCCATTATGGACATAAGCTCAAAATCATAACTCTTGAAGTAGATGGTCCATAATTGGTAATGAATAATTATCTATTAGTAATTGTATATTTATTTTTTAAATGCACATCCTTGTGTCCCTAGCAACAAAAAAATGGTTTGACAAAGACTATATTTCCTATAGTCCTTTAACGCAACATATGATGAGGTAAATAATTTTTTAAACCTTGTTAAAAAAAATTACACGAAAAAAATCCATTAAATATTTGCATAGATACAATTGTCATCTACATCGATAAGTACTTTACAACTATACAATTATCATCCAAATTTATATTGTTCTCTTGGTATGTATGTTTTCTATATGTTATACATGGTTCTTATTATTTGATTTAATTTACATTTTCCATAAATGTTTTAATGGCAATGGAATTTTTAAAGAATTTCTTAAGTCAATTTGTAAACTCCAATAGTTATGCAATGTGTAAATGGTTAAACATATGAATAAAACAACCCACATATAAATCAGCACAATTACACTGAGTTAGCCATAATAAATGGGCATGGTGGCAAGGTTTTGAAGTACAAAATACGAGATACATTTGAACTATACCAAACTTTAAATTCTAAGAACGTAACTCAAATACTGATGTTGTAATGTCTATCGTGTTTGCATCTTGTTATGTGCATATTCTTTTGATCTGATCTAGACTCCTATATAATATTGTGTGATGATCCATTACTGATCTTTTTGTGTTGTACATTTATGTGATGCACTCGATTATTGGAATATTATTTTGTCCATATGATGTCATTACTGATGTGAGTAGTTGTTTATTCAAATGATTTAGTAGTGATCATATATGCATGATGTGTATGTCAGTAGGAGTCATGATGTTATATGATGATGTCTAGATGCATTCATATATATAGATGATGTTTTGGCTTCAAAACTAAAGGTGTTCTTATGTTGGATGTGATTTGGTGTACTACCCTTTCTTCCATGCTTACGTATTTTGTGCTTACAATGTGATCTATGCTTATATATTATTTTGTCCATATGATGTCATTACTGATGTGAGTATTTTTTTATTCACATGATTTAGTAGTGATCATATATGCACAATTACACTAAGTTAATTGTTTATTATCGGCACAATTACACTGAGTTAACCATAATAAATGGGCATGGTGGCAAGGTTTTGAAGTACAAAATATGAGATACATTTGAACTATACCAAACTTTAAATTCTAAGAACGTAACTCAAATATTGATGTTGTAATGTCTATCATTTTTGCATCTTGTTATGTGCTTATTCTTTTGATCTGATCTAGACTCCTATATGATATTGTGTGATGATCCTTTACTGATCTTTTGGTGTTGTGCATTTTTGTGACGCACTCGATTATTGGCATATTATTTTGTCCATATGATGTCATTACTGATGTGAGTAGT
>MU223470.1:554563-569243 GCA_018584345.1 Thuja plicata
AGGTATTCTTATGTTGGATGTGATTTGGTGTACTACCCTTTCTTCCATGCTTACATATTTTGTGCTTATAATGTGATCTATGCTTATATACTCTTTTGCCCATATGATGTCATTACTGATGTGAGTAGTTTTTTATTCACATGATTTAGTAGTGATCATATATGCATGATTTGTACCTTGGTAGGTGCATTCATTTCTCTATAGATGATTTTTTGGCTTCAGAACTAAATGTATTCTTATGTTGGATGTGATTTGGTGTACTACCCTTTCTGTCATGCTTACTTATTTTTTGGTTATATTGTGATCTATACTTTTGGGATTATTGATAATATCATTAGATAGATATTTTATGGCATATGATACTAACAATGATGTTAATTATGGTGGATATGGTAATTAGATATGTTGACATATGTTCTAGATGATTGGTTAACGAACAATGTTGATTAACACTATTTGACAATAGAAACTAATGTTTAAATAATGATTAATGATAATTAATATTTTAATGTTGATTAATTATTGCGAGAAGGGGCGGTGTTGTAACATTCATAGAATTATTAAGCCACTAGAATTCTCTTTTTTTGTTTGATGAGATTTCATGATATATGTTCTTCGGCTATTTTACTAACTTGGGAAAGTACTAGGCATTGACTCCACCTAGATCCAAAGTTTTTAGTGTTCCTACAATAACCATGACAGTGGTTAAATTGGAGATAATCATGTCGTTAATCTTGTGTTTATCCAATTTTCATTTCGCCCATAGGGCGACAATCACCTTTGTTTATATACACTCACCAATTTTCATGGGGAAACATGCATCCATTCTTATGTGGATAATTTGATTATGTGTCATGTGTAACACTCCAAAATCGGCACCTTATAATCCTAATCAATTTTGGTGTGTTCCTTCAATTTTTTCATCATCAAAGTCCTATTGTACTAGGCAAATTCTTCTTTCCATTTGACTTTAATTGACTTAGTCTCAAATGCAGAAAACCCAAATTTGCATAAATCTGACACTATATTTAATTCCTAAATTATCAAGGTTTCTTAGCTAAAAATCCCTATGATTAATTAATTTAATTCTAAAGTCCTAAGTGCTTTTAAATTAAATTAATTCCACCCCCTTTAGCTAATATACATCAAAAGGAATTTAATAGTTATTTAATTGTTTGAATGGATTATCCTCAAAAAGAATTCCATAATTCTATATGAAAGGTCACTCATGTGGCAATAATCCACTCTTTTAATTAAATAATTCATGTCTTTTTGTCTCAATCTCCATTCATGAAAATGAAGAGGCAACCGTTTCTTTTCAAGAAACTCTTCACCCTCTTCCCATGGCTTTCTATATATTGGACCTCTTTTTTCTTCATTTGAGAGGATGATTTGGAGAGCATCAAATTTATAGTGAAATTTGCATTGATTATTTCATGCTTTTGAGCTTAATTGCATAATTAGATTAATTTCAATTTGGATTAATGATATGTTTATCTTTAATGCAATTCATTTACATATCTAACATCTCAATTCCATCTTTCAAGCTTTCATAGATTAGTTGCAATTTCATTTCATAGATTAGTTGCAATTTCATTACTAGATTGATTGCAATTTGATTTCATAGATTAATTGCACTCCATTTCATAGATTAATGGAAATTTCATTACTTCTCATGCTTTAGAAACCTCCATGTTAGCAATGGTCAGGTTGTTGGCTCTCATTCTAAGAGTAAATTCAACATCCCCAACTGATTAGGAGGCAACAAGTTGCTTCAATCAAATTTGCAAAATGAACAATTCATGTTTGTCTTTGTGAATTGAACGATTGAGTAAGGACTATGTTGAGTTTGTGCCTGATTTAGAGGTCACATTCAAGCACACACATTTTGGCGCCCACTGTGGGGCAGAAAATCAATTTCTGACCTCATACTTCACATTGCTATCATTTCTATTTTCTGTCATTTTTTCATTCTCTTTGAGTTGAATCTGACTCTGCCATTGTGTCCGGAACGTCATTTTGGTTAAAAATGACTGTAAACACGCCTATATCTGCCCAAAATTGAATCTGTCAAAAAAAATCATACAAGGGTCGTACAACCTCTGCATAGAAATTGAGATAGTTTACATGCAAAATGAGGCACACTACACATGCAAACCGAGGCAACATTTCTGGGAAGAATTTCTATCAAAATAAATGTTTTCAGTTTAACCACAAACCTTTGTATTCTAGTTTTATTTTTAGCCTACCTGCATGATAATTAATTTTGCATTTCATATCCAAATTCTTCAACACCAAGCTCTAAGTCTATTAACGTAGCTCATTTTATTATATGGTGTTTGGGTTTACTATAAAAAAATATATATCTCTTTGGCGGGGGGCATGTGGGATTAAAATTATGCACCCCACCCACTGCTCGACACACAACACAGCTCCACTTGCATCCAATCCCCTTGCCTTCCTCTGCTAACCCTCTGCCCACTCTGCCACGCTTCCTCCACCTAATCCCACATCTCCTCCGTCCGCCAACTCCTCACCTCTCCACCTTCCCCCACCTGCTTCTTCCCTCTTCCCACCAACACGCTTCCTCCATCTCCCACCCTCCTCTCCACCCCTGATGCCCTCTCTCTACCTGCCTCTATACTTCCCCCGCGCTGCCTCCAAATAACCCTATGCTTCCCCTACACCAACTCCCCTCCTGACAGTGCCACTCAACACCCTGCGCGGCCTCCCAAACCTTTCCAACCCTCCCATCTCCCCCACCACTCTTCTTCACTTCCTCCACCACCCACTTTTGCAACCTGACCTCCCCTTTCCACTCACTCAACCACCTCCAAACTGCTCAGCTCCAAACACCACCCAAACCTTCCACCTGCCACCTCCGCTCAGACAGAGGGGCCCTCCAAATGGGATAATTAAAACTTGACACGTGGCGCCAAGGAGTTGGTTTCCTTTGCACGCAGGGATTTTTGTCTTCTTAAAGTTGATGAGTGTTTCACCATCATAAAATAGTGATATTGGCTTCCTATGAAATGTTCCAAATTGTCAAATTTTATTACATGAAATGATGATGTCAGCAAAATTTTGAAAACCTTAGCCTTGACCATTGGGCATTTTGAATTTGCAGCTCATTTTTTAAATCATCATAACTTGTTCATCTTAGCTCCTTTTTTTGAGCAATTTTTTTTTATTTTGGGTAAAATTCTCTAAGGATCACTGTGGTGAAAATAGTTTTTTATTTTTCTTGCTGTATTTATCAGAAATCACTTTTTTCATGACTATACCTTCCTAATCCTGCATTTTGCAACTTTCGAAGCTCTGTACAGGCTCATATGATCACCTTTTTTAGTGCAATTTTTTTTGAAAATGCATGATTTTCTGTCTAATTTTTGAATATGTGATTTGTTTTCTGATTTTCTAATTTTGATAATGTGGACTAATCTTTGGCTTTGATGTTCATGTGATTATATTTTGCATACAGCCTAACAGTGGTTTGCAGAACGTTATCCAAGAAAAATAGAACACAAACTACTCACAAATTGGTTTTGCAAGTTGCCTTTGATCGATAGAACACAAAACATTGTGCTTGCATCTTATTTTTGATTTCTTAAAATAGGAACCCACATGCAAGACTTCTTAAAATGAACATTTGTTTGTTGTTTTAGGAATGAAAATAATTTTAGGAAACAATGCTCTCACCCTTTTGGGATGATCAAAAATCCAAAAACATTATTGTCATTTTCTTATTCTGCTTGAAGTGTCTTTTAGTTTTGTAAACCCAAGGAATTGCATGGATGTATCCTCTCCCCTCGCCTTCATGGAGCTTGGGTGAAAGAGAAATCCATACAAATCCTTCAGCGTGGCTACCTCCCGAGTGCTTTAATAGAGCTGGTGAGAGTGGATTGCCAAACCGGTAACAGGCTAAAGCCAAACCCTTCCGAACCAGTATACAAAAAATGCCACTGTGATTAGTCTCATACTGGACAGGTGTGAATTTGTTGTGGCAACCAAAATCTCCTCTAGTACCCTAGTGGTGCGTTAAAGTCCCTACATTGTTAAGGTGAAAACCTTGCTTTGAAAGGATTAGGAGAGCCCCTTTTATTGGGAAAATGACTTGATCACAACCACCTGAACAGATGTCCTTACTATAAACTATTGTTATAGTATCCAAAAAACCTCTATCTATTGGCACGGAAGGTCAGAGACCTACTAAGATGCCCCACACTTTTACAAATTTTAGTAGAGACAACAGCCCTTTGGGAAGCAATTCCTTTGGGGTTCGAAGCTTGGTGTGCCTGAGAATTGAGTGCACATGTAAGGAGGAGCTCGTGCCTCGAAGCTTCTAAGTTGTCTGCTATGAGTAAGTGTAGTTGAACTTCCGTTCAAGTGGGGATTCAACAGATACTGCCCTGGCTATCCTAGGATTGTGATGTGTCTATTCTGGTACTACAAACATTCTGCTTGATGTGTCTTGCATGGGTGAAGCATCAAAACAAACAAACATCTCAACCATTCAAATCGAACATCAAAATGATTAATGATTCCAAATCTGCACTTCTAGGTGTTAACTGTCAAAATCTTGTCCAATTTTCTGCATCTGTTATCAAACTCTGAACATCAGTCAACTTTCTGCCCAAACTATTATTCTACTGTGAAAGTGCTGTCCGAATTTTCACAAAATCTATGTTCTCATCAACATCACTACTAGTCTATCTTTTACTGAAATTTGTTGATAGTCTGACTTGTTGTTGTCTTGAAATCTGACTTTGTTGTGCCAGTCCAAGTGACCCATTATCTATTTTAGTCTTATCAGTCTTTGTCTACGCTGTCCTTATTCTAGGTTGTGAGAACAGGTTAGTTAACCTTGAGTCAAGATCAGAGTCATTTCTATCTCCCTCTTAGTTGGAAATTATCTCCTTTTCCTTTGGTCTTGGACTTAATTAGCACTTCAGATATCACTTCATCACCTGTCAGTCAATCGGTTGGTTCATCATACTTTCTTTTCAATCTTCTAAGCAAGTGCATCAAGATAAATCTTACAATGTCTAAAAGAAAAGATGAGATTCTTAGAGAAACTTTATGGAAACAAATTTGAAATTTGGAGTCTGAACTCCAATAATTAAAGGGGGAAAAGGGTAAATCTTGGTATGATAACTCCAACTTTGATCAAGAACAATTTGATGACAATCCTAATTTTGATCCAGACTAGTTTGATGACAATCCTAACTTTGATCAAGAGCACGTAAAGGAAGTCATGACAACATCAGATGAGATCCCTTTCTATCCACAAAAGAAGGATATTGCAAGTCAAGAAGTGTCTAATTGTCCTTCAGAGAGAGTCTTTACTCCTTTGGGATAGTCTTATGAATCAACATTGGAAGAACTCCTTGAGAATGACCTCATCACATTGCCTAAAATCATGTTACTTGGATCCATATTTTTCAGTAACTACTATGCATATCATCGACACAATAAGCATGAAACTTCATCTTGCATGGATTTGAAACATAAAATCCAAGATCTCATAGATGATGGCATAATCAAAGTGGAAAATCCTGATGAATCACCTAGTGAAGATACTAATCTCAAGCATGATCAATATCAGGAACCTATGTCTAGAAATGGTTCCCATCTCACATCTAATTCTTCCACCATTCCTCCATCTCCTAAAGATTCATCCTCTCTGTCAAAAATTGAACCTAATGATGACTATGTCTACCCTCAAGGACTACCTCTAAAAGAGATCCAAGCTAATTCACGTACGAATGCAAGTCCTTCTCAGGCTTCAAAGATCATAGACCCCAAGCTTCCATGTGCTTCGACGCTGATCATTCCTATTCCAAATGACTGCCCATCAGCATGTCAAGAATCCCATATGTAGATCAAAACTCCTACCTCATCCTTAGAAGTGGCTTCATTTCAAGAGGAGAATCCACAATGTAAGGAAACAAATATCAATTATGATCAAGATAAAGACACCATCCATCTTAATCTAATGGTTGACCAGTGTTGCATATCTCAAGAATCCCATGATAATTTTTTCATCCCCTTCCATCACTTCCAAGAACATCCTCTATCTCTCAAGAAAGATCAAGATATCCTTTCCACCATCTCTAATGAACCTATTGAAAATCAAAAAGAAGGTACCTTTTGTACACCATCTAAATATCCTTGTCAAGGTCAGATCATCCCTTCATCTCTATGGCATGCTCTTCCATATCCAAAAAACATTGTTCCTCCAAATCCCTTGCAGAAAAATAAATACCCTGAAGCTTCAGATGCTCCTATCAAAATTTCTCCTATCAAAGCTACTCATGCTCCTGTTGAATTCAAAAGGTGAATTCAAAAGAGAAGAACCTTGGTCATGCAGCTCACTCTAAAGATGTTGATATCCCCTCCACACTTTATATCCATCCATTCAAATGTAAGCATCAGTCTTCTCCATCCTCAAAATCTATCCTTGGTCCTTATATCCCAAAGCTTAGACCATCAAACCTTCCATCTATATTGGGTCCTTATATCCCCCCATCTACCATGCCTATTAGTACTAGCTTGTCATCCACTTAACCTATCTCCTATCAAGATCAACAAAGACATGCATCTTTTAAATCTCCCTATCAACCCCTCCATATGAACTAGTCATATCGGCCCTATTCATCCATAATTCCTAAGTCTTTTGGAAGCAATTTAGATGTGCAACACAAAAATCAGAAATATAAGAATCCACTTGCATATGAAGATCTCTATGTCCCATCTAATCGAAATGTGACTACAAATAAAAAGTAAATATTCAAGAGACCACAAAGTTCCACTAAGAAAAGAACCAAATCAAAGCAAATATGGGTTCCTAAACCCATCATGGAAGAATTGTGTTCTAAATCCAAGCAAAGAATAAAATCAAAGAAAATCTGGGTTCCTAAATCCACTATGAAAGAATTGTGTTTTAAATCATCTGATACGAATGGAAAATCAAATGCTATGTGGATTCCCAAGTCTCTTCTCAAGGACTTGGATACAAAAATAAAATAAAAAAGTTATGCGGATTCCCAAGTCTCTCTTAAAATACTTGCACCAAAAGGAACAATCAGAGTTGGCATCCAAGCTTCCAAAGTCTTCCACTTCATCTCCATCTAAACATCTCCCATCTTCTAACTCCATCTTGGGTCCTCGCGTACCAAGATCCATATCTACTCATCCATCAACATCTCAAACTATTCCATCCACTTTTCCTCCATTCGTCCACTACCCTTCAAAGGGTGTGTCAATGTTGATCTTGTCACTTACTATCCTTCCATATTGGGTCCTTACATTCCTTCTTTTTCTCTCATCCAATCCATTGCATAAAATCTTGGCCTCCATCTTCCTTATCCTCCATTTCATCACCCTATCAACATATTTGAGCATACTTTCAGCGACTGTGGCCTATTATAGCATATCTTTCAGAGGAGCACTATCCAAAGAGCAAGAAACTTAAAGTTCCTACATAAATTCAAAAAAATGAAAGATATAAGAAAATAAAAATAAAATGAAAAAGTGCCTTGGTGAAAACCTGGTAAATAGGCACCTTGGTAGCAAAATTAAAGATAAATCAATTCGTCCTATGGTGAAAACCACTTCTTAAGGCACCTTGGATAAGTACCATGATGAAAAGCTGGCAAACAGGCATCATGCGTAATTCCTCCTACTTGCACTCTTCACTTGGGGGCAAGTTCCTTCCATCATATCCCATCATATCTTACATCTAGCTAGCTCGTGAACGTCCATGTTCCTTCTGTTGATCTTGACAAGGTTGAGCTTATCCATGAGCATTATGTATCCTGACATTCATGATCCCTTCCATTAGCCTATTCACTTTTGCATGCTACCCTATCATGATCTTTCTTATCCCAAGCCTATCCTTCCTGTCTCTGAGCATTTGTGCCATAATCCAAAACATGCACTTATACCTCCATCACCCCTTATCTTGATTGCACTATCATAGCTATATCCTATAAAACATTGACCCCTTGGTCTTGATCAAAATTGAAAAACTATTTCTTAAAAGTCTCTTGACATGTCCACTCTTTTGGACCACATGCTTTCATGACATCAGATAATTATCCTATATGCTCTCCAGCACCACCCCATGAGCCTATGTTGCTATATGATTTTTTTTCCCTAGCTTGGGTAATCTTGAGGAGACTATCTTTGAGGGTTGCATTCACCCTCTTCATCCATCATTGCCTATTCATCTCATACATCAGCCTTCTAATCCATCTGCAATGTCCTACACCTTGCTAGACATTGGGGGCACACCAATGTGATCTTGCTTGAGATCGAGTAATCTCTATAAAATCTAAAAATTGCAAAATCTCTAAAAATCTAAAAATTGTAAAATCTTTAAAATTCTAAAAATATTCTACTTTCCTACTTCAGTTTTCTTTCCCGCTTCAGTTTGCTTTCCTGCTTTAGTGTGCTCATGCTTCTGCTCACAGTCATCTTTGAGATTTTGCTCGACTTCACATGGATTGAAACTGGTCACACTCGGGGGCATGTTCTTGGTCTAGGGGTCATTGTCTTATCTTTTGGAGTCTTTCTCCTCTTGCATCAGTCACCAGTGGTTCTCACTACATCTACCTGTCGATGCTTCATAACACTTCGTCTCTCCTTGAGACTCTCTTTTGCATCAGTCACTAGTGGTTCTCACTGCGTCTCCCTGTTGATGCCTAGATCTCATTATCAATCTTTACGCTTGAGAATCTCTCTCATGATAGTCACCAGTGGTTCTCACTGAGTCTGTCTACTGTCGCTATATTACTGAGATTTCTCACATCGTCGCACTATCTGCATGTTTGGCTTCAATCTATTCGTTACTTGGGGGCATGGTTCCCCACTTCAATCGCTCTTCAGTTTTCACTTGAGTCAGTAATCTGGTCAAAGGAAAACTCTCTACTGGCACAAACTGGTGTTTCTCAACACCTTAATCAAACAGTGTTTTTCAACACTCTCTTTGGACACATCTGTTTTTTTTAACACACATCGGATATCTCGCACGTAAACGTCTCTCGATAGCAATAAAACACAATGCACTCACAAACACAACGGTGTTTTTCAACACCCCAAACATAGGCACATTCGTAAGCCTTAAAACATGCTGAGATATGATTGACTCTTTCTTTGTATGCTGTCTATTCTCATGAATTTCACTGATATTTTCTTTGTCTACTACTTGTTGGTGTGGTTTCAATGATCCGACAACGTCAAATAAATAGGGTGTATGTGATAAGAGCTTCTGCATTAAGGAGGAAAAGCCTCACATCCCTCAATCTTGTTTATTTGTACACCAAGGGGAGGTTGGGACTATCTCCTTGATTGTTATTGCTCTATTTTTTTAATTGTGAACTTTTACTACATCAAACTAGAAACAATGTTTAGGTCACCTTGTCTTTTGTGCCTCGGTGCTTATGTTTGTTTCCTACATTTTATTCGATGAAAGTCATATTCATATTCTTATGGTCGCAGCGGCACTAGTAAGGATTGTATTGACTCTGATGATCCAAAATCACTCGATGATGATGAATACGATGAGTCCAACAACCAAGTCCTAGGGTTGCATTTATCTTAGGCTTGCATTTGCAATTTAGGCTTGCATTCGCATCTTAGGCTTGCATTCGCATTTTAAGCTTGCATAGCAATAGTTTTAGTGCTCTCTTCATTGTCTTCTCATTCTTCAATGGTTCTCATCTTTTGTCCTGGATTCCTCTCGACTGCACAAGTGTTTGATCCTCTCTCTCTATCTTCATATATATGCTCAATCAATTTTCATGATCGAAATTGAAATCTGACACTCCTAAGTAGCTCGAAATCGCGTTTTAAAATTTTGGGACCGACGCGATTGGACGCTTGTGCAGTCAATTTTCTGATGTTGCTTTCTTGTCAGGATTATCTCTCGTCATCATTTTTCTCAGCTTCTGCAATCTTTTCATCAAAGTCAACTCTAGTCAATTTTTGTCAACTGTGGTCAAACCTATTCAGTAGGACTCCCTGATCGCTCCAAATTGATTCTATCTTCTCTTGATCTATCTCTAGATCTCTCTGGATTTTTGATCTTGTTTCTATCTGTGATTTCTCACTCTCATCATTATGGTGTGTCATCTTTCAATTTCTCTCCCGAGGGGGCAGGATGATTGCATCATTAAATCTTTTCACATTATTCTCAAATCAGTCTGATCTGAATCAAAAGTCCCCATCGCTAGGGGCATCTCATCACTTGGGGCATATTCAGTTTTTCATACCTTATGGTCAAAATTGGATATTTCATGATCTTGAATCTCTAGGGGCATCTTGATGTCTCGCATCTTGTCATCTATCTTTCTAGGTATCTGAGCAATCTAACTCGGATCCTCAAGGATCAAGCTTCATTCTAGAGATGGTTCTTGAAATCTCATTAGGTATTGGGGCAATCTAACCCTAATTCCTAAAATTTATGGTTCATTCTAAAGATGGCTCTCAAAAACTCTTTAGACCGTTATCTAGGTGACCTAACCTGGATCTCGGTAGGCTAACCTTCATATTGGGGCAATCTAACCCTGATTCTGGAGACAGTCCTAGATCTTCAACAGCTATCAGCAGACATTGGGGCAATCTAACCCCAATTCTGATCTTCTATCGGATGATTCTGCTTCTCAATCTGATCGGTGTCTTTGCAACCTAACCTAGACTTCTAAAATCTTCATCATCACATTAGACTATTCTTTGAATCAATGCGCTACTCGCACATCAATTCAAAGAGGGGAAAAATGTAACACCCCAAAATTGGCACCTTATAATCCTAATCAATTTTGGTGCGTTCCTTCAATTTTCTCATCATCAAAGTCCTATTGTACTAGGAAAATTCTCCTTTCTATTTGACTTTAATTGACTTAGTCTCAAATGTAGAAAACCTAAATTTGCATAAATCTGACACTATATTTAATTCCTAAATTATCAAGGTTTATTAGCTAAAAATCCCTATGATTAATTAATTTAATTCTAAAGTCCTAAGTGCTTTTAAATTAAATTAATTCCACCCCCTTTAGCTAATATACATCAAAAGGAATTTAATAGTTATTTAATTGTTTGAATGGATTATCCTCAAAAATAATTCTATATGAAAGGTCACTCATGTGGCAATAATCCACTCTTTTAATTAAATAATTCATGCCTTTTTGTCTCAATCTCCATTCCTGAAAAATGAAGAGGCAACCGTTTCTTTTCAAGAAACTCTTCACCCTCTTCCCATGGTTTTCTATATATTGGACCTCTTTTTTTTCATTTGAGAGGATGATTTGGAGAGCATCAAATTTATAGTGAAATTTGCATTGATTATTTCATGCTTTTGAGCTTAATTGCATAATTAGATTAATTTCAATTTGGATTAATGATATGTTTATCTTTAATGCAATTCATTTACATATCTAACATCTCAATTCCATCTTTCAAGCTTTCATAGATTAGTTGCAATTTCATTACTAGATTAATTGCAATTTGATTTCATAGATCAATTGCACTTCATTTCATATATTAATGGAAATTTCATTACTTCTCTTGCTTCAGAAATCCTCCATGTTAGCAATGGTCAGGTTGTTGGCTCTTGTTCTAAGATTAAATTTGACATCCCCAACTGATTAGGAGGCAACAAGTCGCTTCAATAAAATTTGCAAGATGAACAATTCATGTTTGTCTTTGTGAATTGAACGATTGAGTAAGGACTATGTTGAGTTTGTGCCTGATTTAGAGGTCACATTCAAGCACACACATCATGATGTTATTCTATATCATTAATTTGTCATCTTGTGTGCATGTTATCCCTATGTTGTTCAATGTTGTCAGTTGATGATTTTGGGTCAATTGTTGTAATCGGCAAGTTTTAAGGGAAATTTTATTATATCAAGGTTATATTATTTTTCTTGGGGGCTTTCCTTATTATTATTATTTAATTTTTATTACTGGATTTAAGTTATTTTGAGTCTCATAAACAAGGGCAATTTTATTGATCTTTGATAACTTGTTTTGAGAGGAATTTTAAGGTTTTTCTCAAAAAACTCTATGAGAAATTTGAATTTCACTTAGATGGAGAAATTTGGCAACTATAAATTTGTGGGTGTTTTTTCTTTGGATTTGTGGTTCAAATCCTTTCTTCCTTCAAAGTTTCATCAATTTTGGTGGAGTACTCTTCATTTTGTGAGTCTTTTAGGGGTCTTGAACATTTGAAGGTGAGTTTAAAATTCCTCCTCAAATCTTTTTTAAATTCAAATTGTATTTAAATATGTCCATGGTGGTTTAAATTATGGATTTTAATTAAATTCTAAGAGTTTTGTGAGGATATTTATGGATTCATGTTTAAATCTTATGCATTTTTTCAAATTGAGGGTTTTTGGCTTCCTTTATGGCTGGAGCTTTTATGCTTAATAATTTTGATGAAAAAATGCATTTTTGGTATGTGGAATGCACAAGGTAAACTGGGTTTCTCTATTTTTTTATATTTGAAATTTGATGTTTTTGGCTTGGAATGCCTTATATCCTATTTTGGAGTTCAAATATGCCCTCGTTTGAAAATTATTTTTTCATATGCATAATGTGGCCTTGTATGAGTCATTGGAAAGCTCATATATCCATTTGGTTCAAATTAAATCCCTTATATTGATATTATTACGGGGTATGTGTGTGCATGTATTTGTGTGATGACAATGACACTCTTGTGTTTCGTGTAGGAACACCCTTGGTCATGTTGCACAGTTGAGACCCATTATAATATTGTCAAGGTACATGTCAATAATGTACCATACCTCACTATATGTCATGAGCATACCTTGGATAGATGTTTAGTCATTCTTGGGAGTGGCTCTCAATGGGGGGACCAAGGTGCAAAGGGGCTACCAAGGTAAGCCATTGAACAGTACTTAATCAAGTGAAAACATAATGAAAAATAATGGGGGTTAAAATGATTAATTAAGAAAGATTAATTGAGAGGGCCTAGATTTACCAGTCATAGATTCCTCCTGCATGTCTTGTGGGCTCTCATTAGATAAGGATTTATTGGAGAAGGCATGGAGTTACCAGAATGTCAAGCTCCTTATCTCCATGAGAGGTAGCTTGGAACCGCATGAGTCACGGTGTCGTGACGTAATGGGTTATCTCATTCCCAACCCTAGCTCTTTGATGACACTCACGATTCTAAACTATGCACCCACCCATATAGATCCATTGATATAGTATTCATTATGATGTTGAGCCCCTAGATTTTCCATTGCATTATCACCTTGTCCTTGTTTGATGTGTACTCTTGATGATTGTTTAGTTCTCTAGTTCTATGAGGTCATTGTACTTGTGGATGTGATGTGATGTTGTGGATATTCTTATGTGTACACCCATGTATGGAGTGTTAGAACAATAAATAGAAAAATGCAAATATAAACATGGAAGAGAACACAAATGACATAGATATTTAACGTGGTTCACCCAATCCCTGGGCTACGTCCACCAACAGCGAGTCCAATATCTTTTTTATTATCCAGCGATTATAATCTGAAACCTGCAACTCAATACCATCATAGGAAGCTACAAAATCCCTCATACAATGAAATCTCAAAAACCCTAAGCCCTTTTCAAAAGCATATTTGACCTAACCTAATTAGGGAAAAAAATACTCTGACTAATAAAAAATCAATGGTCGACCCTTTACAATATTATTAAGTCATTATTGGCATCGAGGGGCACTGCCCCAAAGGGCCCCTATAAGGGCCACTGCCCCTTGACCCCATTAGGGGCTCTGCCCCTTGACCCCACCTGGGGCGCTGCCCCAGGACCCTGCAAGGGGCTCTGCCCCTTGACCCTGAGCTTGGGGGCGAAATAGATATGTCTAGGGGGAAACCGCACCGAAAGAAACTGAGTCTAATTAGGCTCCACAAACATAACAATCTCCCACTTGGAGACTGATCAGACTCCACAACAATATCCTCCCACTTGGAGACTAATCGACCAAACCTGTAGCTCCCACTGGAATAAAGAAACCACCCTGGACTTTGCTATTCTTTTATTATATTCAGTCTAGAAGACCAACGAAGCTAAAGAGGAATTCAGCTTCTCCCTTGTCACTACCTTTGTAAACATATCTGTTGGATTATCATCTGTATGTATCTTCTCCAACTTTAACTGCCCATCATTCAAAACTGACCGAATGAAATGATATTGCAATTGTATGTGCTTTGTTTTTTAGTGCAAAGAAAAATTCTTTGCAAGATGAATGGCACTCTGATTATCTAAATACAAATAATTATCTACCTGTGGATGTCCCAATTCTTCCATGAAGAATTGAAGCCATATCATCTCCTTCACTACCTCTATAGAAGCAACATACTCTGCCTCTGTAGTGGATAACGCATTCACCTTTTGTAACTGATAAATCCAACTCACTGTTGTCCCACCAACATTAAATACATAACCTGTAGTACTCTATCTAGTATCTATATCTCCTACCAAATCTGAGTCAACATAGCCATGAACAGTAGTAGAAGAGCCCCCAAAGTGTAAATGCTTATTGGATGTACCTCTCAAATATCTGAGAATCCATTTGACTGCATTCCAATGCTCAATCCCAGGGTGACTCATATACCGGCTAACAACTCCCACTGCATATGCAATATCTGGCCTAGTACATACC